>AYEL01085349.1:0-67385 GCA_000484575.1 Olivierus martensii | reverse complement strand
TACCTGTTACCTTGTTTCGGTAGTTATAATTTTTGTAATCTTAACTTTTAAATTCTATTTTAGATAATTTAATTTATTTCTTAGTTTGTTTAGGATTGATTTATATCTCTCTTGGAAAAATTTTTAAAAATTAATAAAATTATTTACAGTCATCTATAGAATGTTCTTTGATATTTTAGTCAAAGAATTTTTTTTATCAAATTTTAGTTTTAGTATAATTAATTGATAAGTGAAAAAATGAAAAAATAATTTTTTAAAAGCTAAAATTATATTAACTGAAAGATGTTCAACTTTAACACAAAATAATGCAGACTGTTTTTTTTTTTTATTATTATTAAATCTAAATTAATTCGACGAACTATATTTATTGATGGAGGGAGATATAACTGAATAAATTTTAATGAAAATCTGTAAAAGTTACGAATTCCTATTTTATTTTTTGAATTTTATTTAAAAGAAAAATAATTTTTTTAAAAAGAAGGAAATTTAACTTTTATTTTTTTAAGGAAAACTAAAAACAACGAAAACCGAATGTAAAAACTACAAAACCATCAATGTAAAACCTGAAAAATTCCAATTTATTTTGAATATTCTGCTCTTTTTGTAATATTCGTTTTTTATTTAAAAATAACTGCAAAAATAACTGTTTTAATAGTAAAACAAATTTTCCAATGTTTATTCAGTTATAATAATTCGTTTTTTATTTAAAAATAACTGCAAAAATAACTGTTTTAATAGTAAAACAAATTTTTCAATGTTTATTCAGTTATAATAAGTTATGAGTTCACTTTCGTCATAAAATTTTCGAAAAGTGTTTATATATTACAATAATATTACATTCATAAAAAAAGAACTTTATTTCTTTCAGTCATTATTAGATATATAAGGACTTGAAAATTTGAATTATTTAATTAGTTTTATAACTTATTTTAAAGAATTTTGATACTATCGTTTTAAGGTAAATTTCAAATTTCCTAGAGAAGTTAAATTGATTTAACAGTATGAAAATTAAAATTGAATCAAATAATTTTGAAAAATCGTCTATATATATATATATATAGACTATATAAAGTAATTATAGTATACGGTATAGGCTACTATATTTCTATCTGTACATGTTACTGTAAAAGTTCAAAGACCGGTAAATCCTAACATTTGCAGTTATGGGATGGTAAAAATGTGAATTATCTAGTAGAATATTTAAACTTCGGGCTTTTATTGAAAGATATCGGTAATTTTTGGGATTTACCTAAGAGAGTCAGTAAAAGCTAGAACAAGGGAACCCATCTCCTGCCTGACTCTGTTCTACAGCTTCCAACTTGTTTCTGAACCACATTCTTTGTTCATGTTAGTGTTACCAACTTGTTAGATTTAGTGAGAAAACTACTTCCTTTTTAGTATTGTTAGTGCGAAAATTCTATACACAACGCAATCTAGTTATTTTAATGCGATTTTTGGCAATTTCTATATCATTTTTGTTTTATGATCTTTAGTTGCATAGTCCGTCCAAATAACTTCAACCTTGAGTAAAACCAAATAAATAAATTTCAGGGATGAACATTATTTTGTCCATTTACTAAAGTTTCAAGAGTAATTATCTATTCGATAATATAGTATTGTAAAATTACTGTATCTTTTTAACACTGTTCAAATATCAGTAATACAGTAGTTTTGATTTAGATTTGTTAAGAAGTTTCCTAAGGTTTTATAAACCAAAACTGCCAAAGTTGGAGTTAAACTTTATTTATTTTAAACATTTTCAATATTATTTAATTCAAAATTAAATCAATTATAGATAGTAATAAGAATTAATGATAAATATGATTTAGAACATTTACATAAATATAAATGTTCCAAAATGAGATTTAGATGATAAACTACCCATACTTATTACAAAGAGGAATAAATATTAACATTCTCAAGTTTGCTGAAGAATCTCAAAGAGAATATATTGATTGATATATTTTGTTAGGGAAAGCACAAAATTTTACAAGTTTTGAGTTTTAATTAGAACGAAATGACATTATAAGTGATAGTAAATTATCTTTTGTTGGAGGCCAAGGATTCAAAACGTGTTCAACGAAAAAGTGCTTGGACAAATCTTTTCCCGTGTTGTACAGTTCTAAATGTCATAATAGTGAATCTTGTTGCAATAATAACGGCCGTATTCTCAATAACAAATTAATTCTCAGATCAAGATCACTCCTATTTTTCGTACTCTGAATAACAAATTCCGTGAATTAATCTCCATCTGCGAGAGGTTATTTAACCCCTCCCCGATAGAAGAGAGTTAAATAACCCCTGGTAGTTGAAGATTAATTCACGAAATTTGTTGTGGCAAATACGAAAAATAGAAGTGATCTTGATCTGAGAATTAATTCGTCATTGAGAATACGGCCATTATAAGTAACTCAGAGTGAATGCTCAAGCAATTTATAACCAAATTGAAATACAGTATAAGAATTTTTAAATAAGTTCAATCTATTGTAGCAAATTAAATAAAAATTATTTTAAGCATTGATCTATTTTTGTTTTATTAATTTATATTGGTAAAATTATTTATTGAAATTAAAATGCTTGGCTAATTTCATAGACAAACAGTAATGTGAGTTTTTATAAGTGCTCATGCAATACAAAATGAATTTCAAAACAAAAGGTAAAATGAAAATAGCTACATTTAATTAAATAAATATTATTTATGATTACTTTTACTAGCTCTTTTAGGCAAATCTCGATAACTACAGACATACGTAAATGCCCGGAATTTAAATTTTACTAGATAATTCCTACCTTTACCACCTCCATAACGGTAAATATCAGGATTTACAGGTCTTCGAACTTTTACAGTAATATATATATATATCAAACACAAGTTTGTGAAACATGTGTATGCTTATATAGTATACAGGCGCTGAATTTTGATTTATATAATGAGGGCGAGAGAGTAATTTTTTATCAATTTCATGTAACCATATTATAACCCCAATGATGTCGTGGGAGCACTTACTTCTATCTCCCCTAGGTACTTTGCACCTAAGTAGATTTATATGTGCGCCCGCTAATATTATTTGGCAAATTTACTGTAAACTAATCTTTAAAATACAAATCTCATTAGAAATCAATTAACTAAGATCGGAAGAGTGTGATTACTTAAACCTTCAAAATACTTACTGTGATTACTTTACTTTAACTTAGTGTGATTAGTTTTCCTCCGAAATAGCTCAAAGTAAAACATTTTATTTATTTTAATAATGTTTTAATATATTAAAAGAATTCCTACCATTACCAGATAACTACTTTCCTCGATTAGAAATGTATATATTTAAAGTAAATTAATTTAAAAATATTCATGAATCTAAAAATAACTATTTACAAAAAAATTGTATTCTTTGTATTCGTTATTGTATCCATTCAATAATAAAATATTTTATTGTTAATTTTGGATTTTGATATGTATGTCTATTGAAATATATGAAGTTTAATTAATTAATCTAATACAAATAATGCCTTTTATAAGTAAATTCATCACCTATCCATAATAGTACCTTAGAGACTGCTGTATTCCGGATAAGTGAGAGATTCACTATCAATCAATTTTATGGCATATTAATTTACTAAAATATTAAGATTTCCTTCAGAAATTTCTCTGCTATAAATGTATTACTGCAATTAATTTACTCATCTTTAATGCGATTTAGAAAACTGGATTATTTTAAAATAAGGGCATATTAATTTACTAAAATATTAAGATTTCCTTCAGAAATTTCTCTGCTATAAATGTACTACTGCAATTAATTTACTCATCTTTAATGCGATTCAGAAAACTGGATTATTTTAAATCGTGTTAATTTACGTATAAAATAAACAGACAAAGACTACTTTTATTCGAGAATTCTTCTTACTATTAAATTAAACACAACTTTACGAGATATATTCATTGTAATTAATGATATGCATGTAACTGGATCTTATTACTATAATGTAAGTCGGGATACCTACTTACATTAGGTAAGTAGGTACCCCGACTTACGTTATGTTTCCTGGTTCCACCTATTACGTAACTCCGGGGTATTATTGTACTATAAATTGAATGCATATTATATATATATATATATATAATGATGAAATTTGTTGCAATAACTCTTAAAATAATTTATTAAACTAAATAATTATTTTAGCTTCCCAAATCTAATTTCAGGTACATAATTATTAGGTTCTTAACTGGCTCTTTATTACTAAGAAAACAATAAATTATAAAAGTTTATAATATGTAGTTGTAATTAAAGACTCTTAATCAGTAAATCAGCAAATGAAATATGTACATACATACATATTTCATTTGCGCATTTTGCAACATCATATAATTATGAAACAAACAAGTGGGCTAGGGGACAGGATAAGAAGCTGCGTATCTCCGAATTTACGTAAATCGAGGTATTGCTATATTCCCGAATATATAGAGCTAATTTAAAATAAAATCGGATGACCACATTTATTCTAATTATAACTTTTAATATATCTCTTTTATATTAAACTCTTAATTAGTTTGTACAATTAAAATCAACTAAATTATTGACTACGATTCAAAATTTTAATATTCTCATTAGATTCTTTTTCTTAATTAAGTCACAACACCTACCAAGAAAGATAATATTATGTTTCAAATTCGGAAACATCGTGTTAATTTACGTATAAAATAAACAGACAAAGACTACTTTTATTCGAGAATTCTTCATACTATTAAATTAAACACAACTTTACGATATATATTCATTGTAATTAATGATATGCATAAGTTTTAGCGATTTCTACTTTATAAAATGTTGTGTTTCGTAGTTACAATCATTAACTTATATGGGCTTAACCTTGAGTTGGATCAGACCATTTTACTGAATTCAGGTATAAGGATGCTGATCATTTATAATACGCCCAAACAAGTTTGATCATAATTAAAAAACTGAATTCAATAAGATCAATTATAACGAAGTTATAGTGTAACAGTAATCCGTTACGTGATATTTAGTGACGATAAAACACTTAAAAAGTTAAATTTTTCAATAATATAGAACCTAAATTTTTTTTAGTTTGTTTAAAGAAAAGTAGTGATTCGAATGTAAGTAGACTAATTTTCAAATACTTCCATCAACTTTTGTAGGACTATAATGTCTTCACTGGCGCCGTATTGCTGTTGTCTCTTCTTTTTATCTACAGTATTGGCAAGGCGCTGAGAGTAGAAAATAAATTAGTTCTAAGCAAAGTATTTTAAATATTTTATATGTTAAGTTTGATCCAGACAAATCGTTTATTAATTTCGGATGTTTACGATGAACTGTCATGAATTTTAATTTGTTTTATGTAATATAATTATGATATATCTTAAAAATGCTTGACAATTAAAAGTAAAAATTTAAGCAAAAATAAAAAAAAAAAGATAATTTTTTAATGAATGATTCAGTGCTGAATTGAACTAACTTGTAAGTCGTAAACTGGATTTTTATGAAATCAACATTTACAATATTATTTTATTTTTAGTTATTGTTTGTTTATGAAAACTAATAATAGCTAACAATAACCTAATAAAAACATCAGCTGACAAATATCTAATAAAACAGTAAATAACAATCTGACATTTTCATAAATATTTATCTAAAACTGTTATATACTTTATAAATGAATTAATAATTGGTTAAATTTTAGAAAGATTAACTTCATCTAAGAGAATAATTGTTTAAAATAATTTTTTATTTCTATTTTTCAGAAGTGATCCCAAATCAGAAAAATCGCCAATTTTTTTGAACGTTTCTTGCAATTCCTTATTCAGTTACCAATATAGACATATAATAAATTAAAAAATAAAAAAAACTGACTGACTGCACCTATTATTATTTTATCAATTAATATACTGTACTATACTGTATATGAATCATGTAGATAGATTACGAATACCTCAAATGTTTATTTAACCGATATTTTTTATTCATTCTTATTTTAAAGTTCAATATACTCTACTAAGAACTGGTTTTTAATGAGTTAAACTCTCAATAATATATTTTATATTAAATCTGAATTGGATTTTTTATGTTTTTAATCGCTAAAGAAATTTAAGCCACAAAAGAAATCACTAAGATTTCTTTAGTGGTTTAAATTACGAATAAAATCTGCTTGAAGATTACTTTTTTAATTACACTAATTTCTTTCGGCATTTTAAAAGGATTTAGCTATATTTTTTTAATGTCAAAACATTTAATTCAACCGTGTTCTCATTAAAGTCTAAATTGTAATAATTATAAGTCTACTTGTTAGTACAGTACGGTTAATATAATGCACGCTGTGTATGATTAAGAGTTTTTGTTAAAATTATCACATAAGTCAGTTCATAGACTTCTAAAAGTTATTTTAATTACTAAAATTTAACTTAATTTATAAAATAATGCAATAAATGGGATAGTAAGCGATGCGAACATAGAAATACTAAACTAAACTCTTATTTCCAGAGAAAGCAGTCACGTGAATGACCAGATTGACATAGAACCTGATACAGTAATACTTTTTCCATTCAACTCTCAATAGTTTGATGTTTCTTTCACAAGGCATCATTTGACGTAGAACTATACACATAAAATGGTAATAGATAGCGATATAAAGTGAAAGTGTTATCTTGGATAATTTTTTTCGCTTTCAGTCCGAGATATTTATATATATATGCGTTTTCATGGCCTGAAATGCTTTTTTTTTTCTTTTTTCAACATTGAGTATTAAATTATGCTAGAAAATTTGAATTCTTGAGAGATATTATTTGGTGTTGAAAAACATTCTCATGTAAACGATTTCGTTATTAATAAAGACATAAATTTCATTAAAATAAAAAAAAAAAAACATATCAATGACAATATCACTGATAAATATGATAAATAACATTAAGCATCAATAAATTGGTTCGAGTTAGAACCGTTAGGGAATCTGCGCATGAGCTGTTAGAGAAAAGAGGAGAAACGGAGTGGAGAAGGCAGACGACAAATGGAAGTTGAGAGAAAAAGTACTGTGTCCTCCTTTCTCTTAAAGCTTTCAGGGAAAGGTAAGGACGGGAATCATTATTGAAATATATGTAACTTATGATAAGTTTTAATGACTATGAGTAGAAGATAATAGTTATTTGTTGACAAAATTTACATTCTGATGCTAATACTTCAGTGTTGTCATTGATATTTTCATTCATTTCTGAATACTTTCAGTTTTCTCTCAGGTCTCGTCAGTCGTATTAATCCTTTTTTGTTATTTCTTCTTTTGTATTCACATATTGTTTTATATTTCTGTCATTCCTTTATGATTTGTTTATTTATCATTTAGTATTTTTTGCTTTGCCATTTTTTGTTTAAAGTTTTTTGTGATTATTTTAAAAGATCAAACTTAATCTAATTTTTTTTTCTTTTAAATATTTATTTTTCTTTCAGTATAAATCCTTTTAATTTTTTGATTTATTGATTTTACTTTAATTTGTTTTTCCCTATCAAACTCACTTTCAATAAATTTCTTGTTCTTATATACTTCTCTTATACTGGCTTAATACCTTATTTATTTGTTCCTTTTACAGACTTTTTTACATAAACCTTTAACGCTTTCAATTTTTTAATTAAATTCAATTTTGTAAGTTTATATAATTTTTCCAACAGAAATTAAATGACACAAAACGGAATGTATAAAAATAACTTTATAATTTATTTAATAAAATGTGTACTGGTAAGTGTTTTCAGATTTTTATCTTGATTTTCTGTGGTATTTTTTCAGTTTTTTTCCCCCCTTATTTTATATATTTTTCTTAATCAATTACTATTTATTTTTTTTAACTTGTCAAGTTTAATGTAGTTTTGAAATTACTATGATTTTTATCATAAATTTTTTTTTTTTTCCATTAAATTTTAGAATTTCTGGTGAGAAGTCTAACAAAAGAAAACAATCTAAATTTTTTATTAATTAATTAAAGTATTTTTGATTATAAAACTTTGATTGTGAATCTAGATCTTTTCTCTATGCAGGTTTAATTGTAATTATACATTTTAATTTTATGTAAGTTTATATTTTATGTATTAAAGAACGTTTTATTTTTATAAAAATCAATAGCTTTATTTGATATTGATAGTTTGATAAAATTTATTTTAAATATATTATTTATTTAGATATTATTGCTACTGTTAAAAAAAATTAAATGAAAGGAAGATATAAATTTAATAGTGTGCACACAGATATATAAATATCTATGTGTGCACTATTAAATTTATATCTTCCTTTCATTTAGTTTTTTTATATTAAATGTAATACTTGTATTATAATGATAAACAGATTGAAATAATTGTATTAAATTAAGCTTGTAAAATATATAAATTAGAATTATCATTATTTATTATGAAGCCATTTTTGATGCTACATTTATTATATGCTTCACCATACAATAATAGAATCTGCTATAATGTTAAATAAATTATTAATAATTTTTTAACTAAAGATCAAACTTATTTCATAAATATTCCCTCCAAAATTTTGTTAATGTAAACAATCCAAAATCATCAATATTTTTTATCAATATAAAGTATATGATGATATATCCCAAATCTGAAATAAATTAATCACACACAACTATAGAGTATTGCTTGATGGTTTTTGTTTTCTAAATTCTATGCAGGTGTTTCTCTAGTTATGAATCTTTGTACTTAAAAATATATCGGTTTTATTTTCAAATATTTCAAGAATTGTGCAAAAATTTAAATAATGATAACAGAATGATCTAGCAGCAGACGTATTTTAAAAATACATAGTTATTAGATGTGTTGGCTCAATATTGAAGACAGAAGAACTTTTGCATAAATTCTTGCATTCTGTCAATTATTTCAAAAAATATATGACATTCATAACCTGTTCCAAACTTTAATATATATTATTATACAATATAATATATAATTATATATAATGAGTGTGATGTAAATAACTTGAAAATTTACTTAACTTTTTGATAAAATATAAATAAGCATTAGAAAACTGATTGTTGACCAATATTATATCCATTCGATCAAATTTATTCTTGCATCTGTTATATATTTTCCATTAATTCTTTCCCATCTTGAATAACATTGTTGCCAATTAATTAATTAATTAATTTTTATATAATTCTTGACTTTTTTATTGATGCTATATTATAATGCCATATGCATTTTATAGAACAAAATATCAATAGAGAAAAATGGTAATCATGTTTTGAACTTCCTTTTATCAAAATAGTCTGTTTCACATAATGATAGTAAAGCTGCACCATAGAGCTAAGCCACTATATTTTTATATAAACTGTTTAATTAATAAATGATTACAAATCATTCAAGTTATCAATGCAAACTAATTTTTCATAACTATTTCAGTATATAAATATTTATTAGATTTGTATATTCAGGATTGAACTTAGTGTTTTAATATATTATACGAAATATGATATCAAAACAATTATTAATTCAACAATATCAAATCAAAATTAATTCTTCACTAAATACAATAGTATTTGATTTATATGGAATCAGTCCTATGGCTGCATAACTCTATATATGTTGGATTTTTATAAAATACAAATAAAAAAAATTCATTAAATTTATATTTTTACAAAAAAATCACTTATTGCCTTAAATTTTCATATTTAAGCTCAAACTAAATTCATTCATTTTATTTATCCATCCTGTTTATCAATGCATATATTATGTGCATATATTATGTACATATATATTAAATTTAGGCATTATGAGACTTGTTCTGTTTTCAACTTGTATAATATTCTTGAAACAAATTAACCACACAAATGTGAGAACTATTTTGTATGCATTTGTAATCAAATTTTTTTTATACTAAATACCAAATTAGTTAAATGTGAAAATTATTTGCAAAAAATATCAAAGATATAAAACAAAATTATATGATAAAATCAGTAGTAAAAAATAATTTTCTACAAAAATATTATTTCAGAATTTTAGTTCTTTTTTAAAAAAATGTAGAGGATATAAACTATTCACAGAAGAATTGAACACACAAAACTGTGATACTGCTGTATTCTGAGAAGTACCATATAATAATATAACTATTACACTTCTTAATTTAAAAAGATGTTAGCACCATTGGCATTAAAATCATAAGTCATTCATTAGGTGTATTGAAAATTGAATTGTTTTAATTTTCATTTTACAGATAGTCTTTGACTTATGATGAAGTTCAGTTTCAAAAATCTTGAACCCTGCCCCCTCCTAAGTCAGAAATGGTTGAAAATCAGAAATGCCCAAAATTTATGAATTTCTCATTACTGATGTTTACTGTGACACTATTTATTATCTTAATAAACAAAGAACACAAAACTACAAAAATCAGACATAAAAAAAGGACACTTTCCATCAGGGTTGCAGAGTCGGATGGCAAATGATCCGACTCCGATTCCACCTTTTAAAAAAAATCTGACTCTGACTTCCTAAAATTTGTAAGGTCCGATTCCTGACTCTGGACAGTAAAAAATTCAGACTCTGACTCCACCCTAAAACCTCCGACACTGACTCTGTAACCTTGCTTTCTATATATCCGATCATTGATTCTGGAAATCAAACCCAAGTCGGTTACTGGGTTTGATTCCCAGAAGTTTGATTAGGGACTGGTAAATTCTAACATTTACCATTATGGGATGATAAAAGTGTGAATTATCTAGTAAAATATTTAAACTTTGGACTTTTACCAAGAGATATCGATAATTATCGGGATTTTTCTAAGAGTTTGTAAAAGCTAGAACAATGTATTTTAAGATGGTGACGATTATATCAAAACTTCCTTGCTTTATTTATATTTGGAACTTTTCATTAAAATCTGTGAAATAAGAAACTTTTAATTGGTTCAATTGTAAAATATATTACAATATATAATATATAAAGTTATTTCAGTACTTTTGGAGCCAAAATAATAGCAGTATCTGAGTTAAAAACAACCCAATTATTGAACAAATCTTATGTATGAATTATGTTTGTAATGAGAGGAGTGTCTGTAATTTAATAAAGAAAATTATTTTCTAGTAAAAGACAGCTTAAAATTCACAGGTATTATGTTCACGATTAATTTTTTTTAATGCCAGTTCTTAATCATTAACTAGTCACTAAACAAATGTGTCACTCCAAATTCTATCACAAGTTACCAACAGTTTGAGGTATGTCTGACTGTACATGATGGGAATCAATGAGTCTGGCATGGACCTTCATATAAATTTTCCAATGGATGGATTTTTAATTTGATCCTGGATCATCTGATTGGGAAGCTAAAGTGTTTCCACCTGATAATTTGAATGTCTGTTTGTATAGTTTAATTAATATATTATTCATAGACAATATATTGCATAATTTGAGTTAGTATTCATATGATATGGTAACCTTGTTTCTATAACTATGATAGGTTTACATTTTTTGACCTTCCATTGACTGCATCTCTACTGATGATCAGCCTTTTATGGTCTCTAAAAGTGGCCCTGCAAAAGTATCCTTTATATGATTTTATAGCATTATTAAAACTACCCAATCTGTAGATTTCCATCTTGTTTTCTCTCTATTATAAAGACTATATGAAGATTCTATTAGTTAGAAAATAGGGCTTTAATTATTTTACTCCCTAAAATCTTCAATCTTTTAATTAATTTTGTTTTTACTGGTGATGCAATAGGTAAATGATATTAATTGAAATTATGTGAAATGAGGATTATAATTTTGTACAACTATCTTCTAATTATGAAGTAAAAATATCCCAAGGACTGTCTTTAAGTCAAAAAATTTATAACTCAAAATTTAGAAAATGATATTGATTGAACTAATTAATAAACTATTTTATTCAAATTTCTGAATTAAATATATGATTTAATAAGGTGAAAATTTTTTGGGCAGTATATTCATGGTTCAATTCTGAGAAAACATAACCAAATTCCAAGAAGTAAATTTCTAATAACAAAAACAATTTCAACTTAAATCTAAGGTTAGCTTCATTTACATAATGAATTTCAAATTTACAGAATTTAATAGTGAATTTGGAACTCATTGTATAATTAAGTTGACCTTAGAGTTAGATTGAAAATGTTTTTATGATTAAAGATTTATTTTTTTATATTTGGCCATACTTTTAACTGTTTTGGGGCAACCTCCACCATGTTGAAATATTGTGCTAACACATTAAGTGCTATTTTTAATATATTTATTGTAGATATCTTTTTGCTATTGAAGTCTAGTAAATTTCTTTAACAAATAAATTTCCGTAAATACTAATATCTTTTTATAAATTTCAGTTTGAATTATATAATCAGATGTCTTGTGTAATTACTATTATAAAATTGATCTCACAAAGAGAGATTTTTTTACTTTCAAAAATTTAAATATTTTGTTAGAAATGATGAAAGTATATTACAGGAATCCCTTGATTAGTGCAAGTTTGAATAATGTGATTTTGATTAGTGTGCAAAAAAAATTTTAGCTTATCCCCTTATATATGCAGTGCCAAATTAGATTAGTGCACTTCAACAAATGCAAATTATTATTATTATTTTATAGTACATCAGTGTAGACACGGAGTAACTCCATGTCAAAGTGCTATGTTGGACACGACTCAAGACAATACTTGTGATGTTTAATGGTGTATTAATTGTGTGTGTCAGTGCTGAGAAACTTTCTTACTATGTTACATGTATTGAGTAGTGATGCTTTTTGTAGTGTTATGTATGTCTTGGGATGTAGATCTAAAGTTTTGAAGCTTTTGTGTAGTATGTGAGGGATTACTCCTGTGGAGGAAATAATGATGGGTACTGTGACTACCTTTTGCATTCCCCAGAGACGCTTAATTTCTTGTGAGAGTTCTGTGTATTTGCTAATTTTTTTTGGGTGAATGCATCCTGGATGTTGTGTGTGTCTGGTATTGAGATGTCTGTAATGTAGGAACTTTGTTCTGCTTGTCTATGAGAGTCTTTTTATGGTGTACGGTTTTGTCTGTTAGGATTGTTCTGTCATAGTACATAGTGTACGGTTTTGATGTCAGGATTGTTCTGTCATAATATATCTTGTGTGTCGAGTTTTCTAAGATTGTCTGGTATGTATTTGTAATAAGCATGAGAGTGATGTCTGGTCTGTTGTGGCGTATGGTTTTGTCTGTTAGGATAAGAGTGATGTCTGGTCTGTTGTGGTGTGTGGTTTTGTCTGTTAGGATTGGGTCATACATCTTGTGTGTTGAGTTTTCTAGGATTGTATCTGGTATGTAACATCTTGTGTGTTGAGTTTTCTAGGATTGTGTCTGGTATGTATCTGTAGTACATAACTATGGTGTAAGTGTTTATTAATTTGTATTTTGTTGCAAGCTTTTGGTGTATTAAGTTTGCTACTTGGTTATGTCTGTGCAAGTAATCTGTTTGTGCGAGCAGCTTGCAACCAGATGTAATGGTGTTGAATTGGTAATCTGTTTGTGCAAGCAGCTTGCAACCCGACGTAATGTGCTGAATCAGTTTCGCGATGCTATATGGCGTTTCAGCTTGCAACCAGACATAATGTGTTGAATCGTTTTGGGTGCTATGTGGCATTTCCTACATAGTCGTTTGTTAATGTGCTGTCTTTCAGTATATTTTCTGTAGTTTTCAATGTGCTGTCCTTTAGTATGTATTTTCTGTAGTTTTTCATGTTTATTATCTGGTTTTGTATTGCTAATATAAAAGGGTTTATATTAGCAATTAAACACAACCCTTCTGTTTCAGTAAATAGATCCCCCCTGACTAACTAGGCTGTTTGACGCTTTAGCATCTATGAAGTGTTTCTGAAGATTGTGTGGATGTCTGCCATGGAGTTCCTTTATTATTATTATTATTATTATTATTATTATTATTATTATCCACTTAATAAGGTTATATTATGTGTGTGTAAGTGTGTAATACATACATACATATAGGGTATTCCTTAATAGTTGAGGCAAAATCAAATCATGAATTTCTTACATCAAGATAATGAAAAGTTATAAACATAGACCAAAAACCCAGCATTTAAGAGAAATATGAAAGATCATAAAGGAAGCATTTGTTTAATTAATAAAATATATTATAAAACAAAATTGACATCATAGTCTAAGATGGAAAAATGTAAGAAAATGTTAAATTATAATATCAATTTTGCTTTTTAAATTTACTTTAAATACAGAGTAAGCCAGAAAAATGTATACACTGTTTAAGAAAAAACCTATATATCATATTTCTTAATTACATTTAATTATTGTTCAAACATGTGTTACAAACCTTCAAGTAAGCATATGTTTACATTAGATGTTCAAAATGTTGGGTGTTTGCGGCCAAACACCTAACAGAACAATGAGCGGTCGCTGCAGCTACAGCGGTCAATGTATCAATGGGACCGATGCCTCTGTAATCTTCTGGCGAAGGTTCTCGAGCGTGCGCGACTTATTTTGATACACTTCATCTTTCACAGTTCCCCACAAGAAGAAGTCCATGGGGGTAAGATCTGGCGAAAGAAGAGGGAATTCAATGGGCCCTCTTCATCCAATCCAATGTCCCTGCAGATTGTCATCCAGGAAAGCTCATATTTCTAGGTGGTAGTGGGGTGGGGCCCGTCCTGTTGGTAGAAGACCTCATCATCTCCAAAAAGTGCACGTACACCTGGTAGAATTAATGTATGTAACATTTGCAGGTACGCTTCTCCAGTGACAGTACTATCAAAGAAGAAGGATCCTATCAAACCCTGAGTTGTAAGTCCACACCAGACAGTAACCCCTGCTAGATTGACTGCCTTATCAACACGGACGTGCGGATTTTCCGGTGCCCAGTAGACACAGTTATGTCGATTGACTGTTCCATTTAGTTTAAACTGGGCCTCATCAGACCACACTACCTTCGTCACAAACTGTTCATCGTTAGTTACCATTTGCTGATACCATTCACAAGATTGCATTCGACAATTGAGATTGTCATCATTAATGGCATGCAGTAATCGCGGAATGTAACATTTCCACTTAGCAT
Organism: Olivierus martensii; assembly: GCA_000484575.1. Classification (NCBI taxonomy): domain Eukaryota; kingdom Metazoa; phylum Arthropoda; class Arachnida; order Scorpiones; family Buthidae; genus Olivierus; species Olivierus martensii. The sequence goes on along the minus strand of AYEL01085349.1, from coordinate 52,339 downwards.
TTTTCAAAATTTGTCGTACACTTGTAGTGCTAACCCCCACCTCCTGTGCACATTGAATAGCAGACTTCTGTGGTGACGTTTCAAACTTTTCCAACATGAGAGCCGACAAAGCAGGACTTGTTGCTATAGGCGTTCTTCCCGATCTTCCTTTGTGAGTATCACAAATTGTTCCATGTGCCTCAAACTTATCAACAATGCATTTGATTGTTAGGTGGGTTGGTGGTTCAGTACCAAACTCCCCTCTCCACTGGCGCTGCACTTCAATAGCATTCCCAAACCTGATAAAACACTTCAAAACGTATTTATACTGCTCGAACATCAAGCGTGCTCGTGCCATTTTCTTATCTCACTAACCGTGCTGACAGTACCGACATCTGTTGAGCGAAAAACCATACTACAACATACTTAAATTTCAGAACAATTGTCAATGCCAGTATCCTGATACAGGATGAGAAAGAGTGTATACATTTTTCTAGCAGACTCTGTATGTTTCATTTACAATCATTAAATCTTTGAAAAAGTACTACTACGAAAATATGCATATTTCTCTTAAATGCTGAATTTTTGAGCCTATATTTATAAGAACTTTTTATATTATTTTGATGAAAAAAATTTGTTCTAATCATCATGGAACTGTATTTGTGTGAGTTTTTATTATATATATAAAATGAATATACAAAAATAAGTTGACAGAATTAATTTAGGAAAGTTTTTTTTATAGTCATGTGATGAAGACAATGAAAAACAAAGATGAAAGAAAATTTCATCAAAATTTATATTCGAATATATCCTCATAACATGATTCCTAATTCAATTACATCATGCCTGCTATTTGGAGAAGGATAGTAGTATTATTAGTTGTTGTGATTGCTGTCTTACAGGTAAGGAAAGCACAATTATTTCAAAAATGATAATTTGCATTAAATTGTTATTTTTTTTAAGTTGAAATAGAAAAAATATTCAATTTAATAGTTTTTAATATTTAAAATTTTTTAATGTAATAATTTACAAAATATTGCAATGAAAATGATATTTATATAATTAAATTATTCAAAAATACAGTACATTAAATGAAATTTAAAAATTTATCAAAATCTTTGTCAAAAGTAACATTGTAATTTTTTAAATATTTATTATTTATCATATATATTTTAAAATATATACTCAATATCAGTTTATTAATCAGAGTTTTATTAGAGTCCCATTTAATTTTGAATTTTCTGGAAGAAAATAGTGCCCATTTAATAGTGAAATAATAAGTTGCTATATTAATCTTTTCAGTTATAGATTGATGATAGTGTAAGATACCTAATGAAACCTAAGCTTATAAACTTATTGTATGTTTAATAAAGGCAGGCCTGTTTTTACTGCAAATAAGCTCTAGAACAAATAAATAGTAAATTTTTAATTCAGTGATCTTGTTAAAAAAATAATTCAAAAGTCTTATTATCTAAATTTGCAACTCAATTGAATAAAGAAGCAACTTTCAATTCTTTATCCCATATAATGTTTAAAATTTTAAATAAAGGTTAAATTGATTCAATAAACCTCCATGAATTCATTGTAGAACATTAGATAATTGATTTAATTTCTAATAATTTGTTATATGTCTGGAATATAATTAAATGATTTTGTTAAAATTTTTGAAAAGTCATCAAGAAAAATCATATTTGATTTAATAATATATCGCTAACAAATAACTGCTTAACTCCTACTAATACTATTATATTTTAAAGCACTGACAAGCAGCAGAGTAATTTACTTTAAACTTTTTATTCCAGAACTAACGTTTTCGGCTCTCGTATTCCATAGAGTTCATTATTAATTTGTAAAATGGTTTATCCCCTGTACGTTAGTTGTCTATAATTGAGTATGTTTTATATGTATTGAAAATTAATTGATACTGAAAAAATAGCAAAATGAAGCCTATATTATGTTATAGGAATAGTGGTAGGGATATGCTCTACCCATTCATCTTAATTCAATCACATTTGAAGAAAAAACTGAATATTTCAAGAAAAGTGCTTGTAATGTAATATTACTTTAATTATTTGATCAAAGAAAGATACTAATGAATAATTTTCATCATCGAGTGAATTATTAATAATTTTTATTTATTTCAGTATTCTCAATAATTTCAGCTACTAATAAACATCATAATCATCACTTCCATACCCTCAAAATAGTGTTTAAGAACTCAAAGAAAAGAAGTCAGGGAGCAAAATTCTCACATCATTAACCAGATAATGCTACATATCCTTATCCTAAACATTATATCAACTTTTCTTCACAGTCATTCTTTTTATATAAAGATGTCTCATATTAATATTCTCAAACATATATCCTCAGATATTCATCCATTTGCTCTCTCTCTCTTCCTTGGTCTCCCTCTTTTACACTTATCTATATTTCCAGCATACAGTTATTTTATTATTTGCTCTATATTTATTTGCTCCATATGGCCAAAACATTCCAATGTTGACTTATATATACATTTGAATCAATTATAGTGCTTTTCATTCTACATTGCTTTCATACTTCATCATTCAAAACGATCATATCAATCAAATCACACCAGAAATACTCCTCAAAGTATTTTCACCTTCATTGTACTGTATTCAAAAGCTTTTTATCCCTTTCACACCATACTCAATCGGGTCTTATTCCCATATGTCAATGTTAGGACCAGTATATTCCATCGGGGTTTGCAGAATCGGATGGCAAATGATCCAATTCTGACTCCGACTCTGCAACCCAGGGTTTGCAGAATCAGATGGCAAATGCTCAGACTCCACCTTTAAAAAAAATCCGACTCCGACTCTCAGCTGCGGGCAGTTTAAAAATCCGACTCCTATTCAACCCAAAAACCTCCGACTCTGCAACTCTGATTCTGACTGCAGCAGACTTTCGTATGTATGGCACTGCACTGATATCAAACGCACTGTGAGATGGCATAGGAATATCAATGTAACAAATTCCTGTGATTTCGGATTTATGTGAGAATATTTTTATTGATTCAGTTTGGCGCGTTTTGAAAAACCATGCCAAAGTGAATCAATAAAAATATAGAATTCGAAAAAAAAAGTGTTATATCGAAACAGCGTTAAGCGGGGTCTTGCTGTATATGCCATTGCAACTGTGGGACCCCTCAGTTCTAATATAGTACTCTAATAGTTACTATAATAGTTATTAAACTGTTATATATGTTTACCGAAGTTGTCCAATTTGGCTACCAAATACCTACATCAAGGCCACCGCCAGGTTATTCTGCGCTCTAGCAAAGTTTACAAGTGCACCCCTTATTTCACAAGTTGGATATTTTTTTAAATGAAATTTTAAATTTAAAAAATTAAAATTATTTTGGCATGCTTCATTATTAATATACAAAGTAATATACAATTTGTATAATATATAAAAATCAAATTTTATTTTTTCTTGCCTTCAATTTTCCAAAATTTTCTATTAAATCTAGCATAGAAGTTAAGGACCAAGAGTTAAATAGTAAAATAGTGTGATGTGTGAGGGATAAGAAAAAGGAATCGATACCTAAATCATATATCACTATTTAATTTTGATATTTTAGTAAAGTTTAATGCATAGCTTGAAGTTTTGCGCTGTAGGCGATTGCCTAGTTCGCCTATATGATAGCGCCGGCCCTGCCCAAAATTCCTTGTAAAATGCATAATTATGTATCATTATCGCTGTTATTTGGGAAATATATGGCATTAATATGATGATATAAAATTTAAAACGTAAGCTCGCCCAGTTTGACATCCATAATTTAACTCTTAAAATAAAATTGAAAACTTGATTTATTTATTTTATAGATCAAAACTGTTGTTCTAAACAACTGGAAAGAATTTCAAGACAGAATTATCCTGCTTACTTTGATACTGATTTTGTTGAAGAAGTTATTTGGCTATTTACAAAGAAATAATCATGGTTTTTAAAGGGAGCAACTTGAATATCTATAACTAATATAATCCTGTTAATTACAAAGCACAATAATAGGTTTCCGTAGAATCCGACGTGTTTCGTTTATTGACCCTGTTAACATCAGGTTTCCGATTTTTTCCCCTGTTAAATTAATTATGGATTTACGATATCACGAGACTGCCAATCGACGACCTTCAAAGTTGATTGGCCAATCAGCGATATCCATTCATAAATGGATTTTTATTCATTATCTGTTGTACTCTGATGTTGGAATTAATAAAAATTATTAATTAACTATGTCGTTTTTTAATACTGATGTGTACTGTTAGCATCTTTATATATTTAATAGCTGCAGTTTAATTAAACACAGGATTGTAAAGTATGTTTTATAGTGGGTGAATAAAAAAGTTAGTATCATTTAAGGTGTGGCTTTCCCGACTCTTTTTTTTTTTTTTCATTCTCGGATTAGAGATTGAAAAAAGAAAAAATCCCGGATCCCGGGAAATTTACTGTTTTTCATTTGTGAATCTTATATTTGTTTATATTAAAAAAAAACATTTTTTATTCACTTATATTTTTAATAGTGCATTAATAAAAAGTAAATCCCGGATCCCGGGAAATTTACTGTTTTTCATTTGTGAATCTTATATTTGTTTATATTTAAAAAAAAAAAAATTTTTTATTCACTTATATTTTTAATAGTGCATTAATAAAAAGAAGAGTAGGTCTAAGATTGTGGATATTAGCAAATTATAATATTATTAACGCACTTTTTATATTTGATTTGAAAAACCCGAAAATATTCCAATCCAACAAAATATTTAATACTGAAGAAACAATATAGCGGACAATAACAATAGATTTTCTTAAAATTTATCAATTTTATCCGAGTTTTTATTAAAATAATGCAATATAAAAGAAATGATCACCTTTTGAGTATTAGCTATTTTGGATTTTAATTTTATATAATATCATCGATACTTTTTTATTAAAAACCTATTGAGTTACGTTACAATCTAATGAAACGTGCTCGATTTGTATGTGTGTTTAAATCGAAATCTTTTAAAAATTTAACATATCCATATAAAAGTTTCAGAATATGTTTAAAACATATGGGTCGGCCGCATGGCAAAGCTTTAGCTTACTATCTTGGAGGATCCAGTTTCAAATCCTGATCCCACATTTCCAGTTTTTCAGGAGGGGTCCGGGTCCGACCTGTTGAACCCCATCCTTCAACCATCTGGTTGATCTCATCATGGGTGCTGGCCAGCCTGTGATGGGCTTTATAAGTGGCCACCGCCAGATACAGAATATCCCATGAGGATATGGCGGCTTAATATAATTAACCTAACCTTAAAACATATCAATTTCAATTTTATATCAATTATAAAAATAGTTATATCAATTTTATTAACATTAAACATTAGGGTGGATTTACTTGCACGTCTTATTCACTGACGAATATACGTTTACACGAGAAGGAATTTTTAATACTCGCAATTCTCGTGTGGGTAACCACTAATGAGCACGCCGAGTGATAATGCGTTGGCGTACCATGCAGGAGGATCCGGGTTTGCGTCCCGGGTCCGGCATCTCCTTAAAAGTTTTCTGGGGATTCTAAATCCAGTTCGGCGATCCTCGTCCTTAACCACCCATCCCCTCCACAGGTTTGAGTGTAGCCGGTGTTTGGAATTGGCCCCGCCTCTTAGTAATCTCCGATTGGAGATATAAAAAATGCAAAATAAAAAAATACAAATGAAATCTTGCTGGGTGGACGGGAGACTGTATATAAAGCAGATTTCCTTTACATGAAATAAACTGAGATACCGTTATGTTACACCATATCCGATGGAAGATTTTTTAAAAATGATATTGAAATATATAAAAATAATCATGTTTCCTCACTAATTCCACAACGGAAGGTAGCTTTAAAATGTTTGTACTTTCTTCCTGATGAACCGAAAAATATAAGGAATTTACTTTTTTAATTGCCCATTGTCAAACATAGCTCAGCGAGTTCAAACCTTAAATCAATTTTGATGCATAATAATTGAATTCCATAAACCAAAAATGATAAAAATATTGAATAAAACCATGTTCTAAAGTAGTTATCCGATAATCTTGCCGGGAAGAAAATGCTGTTTTTCTATTTATTTTGATTTATCACATAATGAATATGATATTTATATGAAACTCAACTATCCAATATTATACTAACTTGTAACCAAAAATGATAAAAATATTGAATAAAACCATGTTCTAAAGTAGTTATCCGATAATCTTGGAAAGTGCCGGAAAGAAAATGCTGTTTTTTTATTTATTTTGATTTATCACATAATGAATATGATATTTTTTTGAAACTCAACTATCCAATATTATACTAACTTGTGAGATTTTCATGTGACTCAGTTCGTTTAAAAAGTACTGTACATCATTATATAAATTGTTTCTATTACTCCCATTTTTCAATGAAAATACTAATGAAACTAATAAACTGGGTTTTGTTTGTTCAGTATTAGATATACATACAGTATTTGATATTTAATTGTCAAATATCAAACTAAATTTATCAAGAAATAATTAATTTAAAAAATATATCAATATTCCTTATTAACCAATTAATGCAGATAATTCGATAGATATAAATGCTAATGGTTAACAGTTTTTTATGATTTTATTCCCCTGTATTTTCGTTAATGTTGTAATAAAAAATATGACAAATATATTAAATATTCATGTAAATTGCTGTTTTATTGAAACAACAATAATACAATTTGCTTTGTTATGTGATCCATAATCCATAAAGATAGAAGATATTGAATAAGAATTAAAATTTTAAAAATACTTATTTCACTTGCACTGTTGTTAATTGCTTGTCACATAATTCAGAAACAATCTAAGGGTGCGTTCAAAAAATTCCCCGAGAAGTTTCCACTGGAATAGCTAGAGAATGACGTCACTTCCCATAGAGATTGCTAGTTTTTTGAACGGCCAGAGAAGCATTAGAGAGAATAACATGGCCGCCGCTTCAAATGTATAGTGTTGCAATGAAGAAGAAATAGTCTCGTTTGAAAGAGATTATGAAACATAGGCAGGAGATGCAAGACATGGAAGATGAAATTCTTATTCATATGGCGAGAATATCGAATACCTCATCTTTTTACGGAAACGAAAAATAAGTTTTAATTATTTAAATATTATATTAATTCATTACTAGATAAAAAAAACTAATATAATACATTAATATTACATAAAATTTAGTTACTACAATAAATAAAAATAACATGTTATTATCTTGTATAGAAGCATCAGAAGTGATTGTTTCCTCAGAATTGAACGTTTCACTTTGATGATGATTTTCTATGAAATGCTGTGCGACATAATCGTAATTTTCATTACGCAAATCACACATAGAACTCCGATAAATGGTTACAGTGTCTTGCGACGCCATTTTTATTCTCTCAGTTCTTTGAAATACCCAACTCTCAAACTGAAGAATAGAGAGATCATCTAGAGAGCGCTTGGAGAATTTTTTGAACACTATATGAGAGATTTCTCCGAGCATTCTCTTCATTTTTTGAACGGTTAGAGATCTCTCAAAGTCTTGGAGAATTTTTTGAACGCACCCTAAATTAGATTTCATACATGCTGTCTATTTATAGTAGCATATTGAAACAAGTCATTACCAGTAGCGCATCCAGAGAGGCCGATCCGCCCTGGCATCAAACTAAATGGGGGGCATTAAGCATGGAATATCATTACTATTCACCAGATATTTGCATAAAAATTTTTGTATAATTTTCAGTTCTTAAAAATTATTTAAGAAGATGTGTTTTGAAAATTAAAACAGATTTTTTTTGGAAAGGGGAAGGAGACCAAAATATGCCGCCTTGGTACGAAAGATTCTGGGTACGCCACTGATCATTACAAACCTTGTTACAGACATATATTTCTGCCAAAGATGGACTTCCCAACAATGCGCGACTATGTAGTATGTGCGCGACACACTCGCCTGCCAACACTTGCTTGTTAAGATCTGTCGGTAGATTTGAACACTGATCTGTTATAACTTGAATTTTATGTTTATTTGGAAACATGTTTGGAAAATAAAGTAGTCACTACGACTTTAATTTTATGTTACACAATAGATGAAATATGTATGAATGATTTTTCAAGTTTTTTCCTCTTTCTTTATACTTCCACTACTTTCTTATTTTTATTCAATGCCCCCAAGTTGCACTTCAGGCTAGCATTGCCCTGAATCATTCCAATACTCCCAAGAGGCGGTATCGTCCACTTTGGTAAACATGGATTTATACTCAATAATCTGAATAAATGAGTATGTTTCGAGGAAGGAGAAAAATAGATTTAATGGCCATCGAGAGTGAATTGTTTTTTTCAGCATAAAATTCATTATTATATGAATTTTATGCTAAAAAATGTTAAGTTATGAAAAAAATAACAAGCACAAATGAAGAAAGTAATAAAATTTCAATTTTTGGCAATGATTATAGTCAAACAATAAACAAGGGCATAATTACATTGTAATTATGCCCTTGTAATGTTAATACGCGCGAGAAATTCGTGGAACCAATTATTCGCGCTAATCGAGGCCTACCTGTATATAAATTTCAGATTTAGCACAGAGATAGCATTTAGGTTACATCCAAAATCAAAATTTTTTTATTTTAATATCCACAAAAACATTTAACACTGAAAAATGATGATGTCGATAGATGGCGCGATATCCTTAAGCGATTCGATTATTTTAAAATAAATTTATTATATTTTAAAGAATTGAAATTAAAAAATTAGTGCTTTGATAAATCAAAAAAACAGTTTAAATTTACACCATGTTTTTTTTTCTATCAAGAGATGATGCCACTTTTCACTTTGAGTACAACGATCCATTAAAATCTTTGTCAGAGTATTAAGCAATGGGTCGAAGCATGATACATGCTGGATTGGGTAGGATTCTAGTTGAACCATAGCACGCGAATCTATACATTAGAGAATTGAAATTCGCCTGCTCATCGACTGATGTATAAATACGAATCGACAGTTCCGTTGTATTAAAAGATTCACTCTAAAACTATCTGGGTTATCAAGATGTTTTTATTAGAATCTATCATATAATCAAAAACTAAGAATATAATTTCGATTCGACGGTCGCTTTATCATATATCCGCGTGCTAAGCTCAACTAGAATCTTACCCTGGATTGCCTGTTCAATGTTAGAAAACGACACTGTTGTTGGTGAGATCCGCCATGTTGTCGGTGGGATACTTTCGCGAACATATATTCAACGATATAGTAAATTGACTTTACTTTGGTGGCCAGACGCCACCAAAGCAAAGTCAATTCATAGACGTATCCCGTTTATTTTAGTAAGTGTGATGACCAGTTTCTAATAGTTAATAAAAAGGGTGTGGTAATCCAATATGGAGTATTAAACTATTTTTATTATTATAATTTTTTATAAATATACGTTTTCGATAATTTCGAATAAAGTACTCAAAATATTCCAATTTCCGCATTTTCCTAATCGCTTGATGTTTCGAGGAAGGAGAAAAATAGATTTAATGGCCATCGAGAGTGAATTGTTTTTTTCAGCATAAAATTCATTATTATATGAATTTTATGCTAAAAAATGTTAAGTTATGAAAAAAATAACAAGCACAAATGAAGAAAGTAATAAAATTTCATTTTTTGGCAATGATTATAGTCAAACAATAAACAAGGGCATAATTTCATTGTAATTATGCCCTTGTAATGTTAATACCAAATAATAAAATATAATATTTCCTCACCTTTGAAAGATTCTATCTCTAAGTGAAAGATATTTCTTATTTTGTATCGCCTCGCATTTACTCATTCTTACATCCATACGCTAAACAATAAATACCAATAACGCAATAAAACATAAAAAACACACTATAAATAGAAAGAAATATTGCATTCAGCGACTGATCCAGTGCATGTGGTTCGCACTGCAATATGATTACCAGTAGTTGTGTTTTTCTTGGCGACTAACCATTAGAGCAATCAATCCAATATGTATAATGTACTTGGTAGACCATTTTCGATGAAACGCTTGAATCACTATCTGGTGATCTTAAAATAAAAATAAATTTTTAATAAACACTAGAATCTCATCTTAAATTCTTTGTTCAAAATATGTACTAATTAATTATAGTTGAATATTATTTTATTCATCAATAATTAACATAAATCTGCTTCATTATCAGAATAACCTGACGTCATCAAAATATATTCGCATGAGAATCGATTCTCGCGGGCCAGGCGTCAGTCTAGCACAGAGCCGGTAAACTTTTGAGACGGAAGAGTCAAATTTGCCCCTCACAATAATTTAAAAATTATTCGAGAGCCATATATATTAGGGTGACCATTCGTCCCGGATTAAAGCCCCGTGTCCCGTATTAATATATGACCCGAATTAGATAATTCATCATATCATCTGAATATTATAATATTCGATTATATTTTATTCGCGCGTCTCTGCGTACATGACTATATGAACGCATTAACTCATCTACGCGCATGCTTATGTTTACAGTCACCACACACACACATCATCAGAATCGGTCATCACAATCAAACATACACATGCACATAGTTTAAAATTAAAGCAGCACTTGCAAGTGTAGTTGTCAGTTGTTGGTTATTCTATTGAAACGCATATACAGGTAGGCCTCGATTAGTGCGACTTATAAAATTGATACCGTTTTTCAGTTAGTGCGAGCAAATATTCGATTAATGCCAGTTGTAAGCATAGACCAGTCTTACTAACAAAGCTCCGTCTCCTTTTATGATGTCAATTAACAAATTACCGTTAATTTTTGGTTAGTAAAACCGGACGAGGAGTAGTTCAAGAAGAACCTAAAAATCTTGAACTGAAAATTTTTCTTAGTCTGCGCATCACCATCTTATCTACTGAATACTAAACTCTGATTGGCTGCATAGTTAGACCTGAAACTGAAACGTTAAATTTATTTATACTGTATTTACAGGTGAGTATACTGTATTTTCTGGCCAAGATATGGCGTACAAACTAGAAGCTGCATCACTTTCAGTTTCATGCGTGTTTTCAGGTGTAGTGGATTCCGGGCCTTAATATCACCTGCCTGCATAACTGTATAGTTCGTTAGGCACAAAATCCTTTTGTAGTAGTAGTAGCTGAAGAAGGCACCAAGTGTGTTGAAAACATATCTGAATAAAAATTTTTGACTTCTAAAGGTCTTTGTTTGTACTTTCATTAAACAATTTACTTTTTTGCAAAAATATTACTTATGGCTTTAAATTTTCTTATCTTTGCTTAAAGTATGCTCATAAATTTCATTTTGCCATTTTGTTTGTTAATGTGCAAATTTGTATATACTGAATTTAAGCATTGTTTGATTTACATGCTTTTCTACTTATGCAGAAATTTTTTGGATCATATAAATCAGGGATCTACTGTATTAGAAAACAACTTAAAATATACATAAATATATCCATGTCATTTCAATTCATTATCCAACTTGAAGATTATCTCTGCTTTGTGACTGGAAGTACTTGATTTTATGAAGTTATCTTATAAATATTTACACTATGTTAAAACTGGTTCATTTAGTATCATTTATTACATTTATATTTTATTTAACATGATATTTACCTACAAGCCAGTTTAGAAAACAACTTGGTTTTACTACTATGATTTTAAATTTAATTTAAGAAATTTAAATTAATATTTGATGATGGTGGTAGTAATATCAACCATAGTAATTATTAGAAATAACAAAAATCATATCTTAAATAATCAGCAATTTATTCAAAGTAAAAGATATTTTACAGAATAATAATAATAATTTCAGTTTATTATATTCTTTGATAACAGCAGATTTGAAACATACAATATAATTACTGTTTACTGAAATACAATATTTAACAAATTTGTATTCAATAGTCTTCAAAATTTATAATGAATGCTAACCTATTTTCTGAATATAAGTTTGATCTGCATCAAATCTGAGATTATGTGCAGTTGTTCCTGCTTCCACTAAAGAGAAAATTTTCTCTGGTATAGATTATTTGGATAAAAAATTATCATCTAGAGCAATGGTTTCCAAACTTTGTGTCTGCACCCCCCTTTTTTCATAAAATCTTGGTATGCCCCCTCATTTTAAAACAATATATCATATTCTGTACAAATAAAGTTCTTATACATAAAAATATATATATATTTATTATAGTGTGATCCTTTTTAATATAATTAAACAAATCTTACAAAAAAACGAAAAATAGAACATATGTTTAATGCATCATAATATTTAATGCAATGGGTAGGCATGTTTTTCAGCACAACTTCTCTCAAATCGGATGTCATGGAAGATATCGTTACTCACAATTCTTTTTCAATCACTAAACGGATCGTTATGTTGTCTTTAAAACAGTTAGAGCAGAAATTTTCTGGGTACATGAATATTTGTACTGTATTTATAACCCTTTTGCTGATTAATTTTTCTTGACATTAATTTAAATTTATTTTTTATTTGTTTATCTCAAAAATGATATTTTTTTTAATTCTTCCATGCCCCCCTTGGAATAGACTCGCGCTCCCCTAGTGGGGCATGCCCCATAGTTTGGAAAACACTGATCTAAAGAATTTACTATTCACTTTTTCCAATTGAACCCACCATAAGTGTTACCAGCCTGTGGTGAGTTCTAGAAGTGGCCATCACAAGTCATGGAATATCCCAAGTGTGATATGGCAGCCTAACTAACATAACCTAATCTTTTCATTCCTAACTGGAATAAATAGGTATATGAATTAGGTTTGTCCATCTCTATGTAGGCCAGATGGCTGTGTGATAAAGCTGTGACTTTCCACTTGAAGGATCTGGGTCCCACACCTCTGGTTTTTCAGGAGGGGTCCAGGCTTAGCCTGTTGAACCCCATCCTTCAACCATCCAGTTGACCCTATCATGGGTGCTGGCCAGCCTGTGATGAGCTCTATAACTGGCTACTGCCAGATACAGTTAATCCCTCGTGCGATATGGCGGCTTAACTAACCTAACCTAACCTAACCTTGTCCATCTCTCCATCCATCAGCACAATAGCTTATTTATTATCTGATTTGGATAAAACTCTTAAACATTAGGTCACACTAGAGGACCAAACCTATTAAAAATGATTATCACTTTAATGTTATCAGTTCAAATTATGAGTAAATTTAAAAGATTCCTATTTATATTTATCAATGTTTACTATTTTAATAAATATTATATAAAATTAATATTTTTTAATAAATTTCTGTTTTAAAATTAGACTTTAAAAGGTTTTTTTCAAAAAAAATTTCCACGCGCACGTATTTATGTGTGCTTCGTAAGCAATGGACCCTCTCTGTCCCGCATTATGTTACGATAAAAATGGTCACCCTAATATATATACTTTTATAAACAAGGAAAATTTTAAGTAATATTATAACTTGTTATAATATTAATTATATCTTTATTAAACGAAGAGAAAATCACAAAAAATTGAACCATGTGCTCAATTTTTTTGTGATTTTTCTCAGTTTTTTATGGGGTATCCCTCCAGCTTACTTCCCCTCCCTGACGACACGCTTCGTGGATCTTATTGCTAAGAAGTTTTGCGAGACCTATAAAACAAATGAAATCACCATTATGTAAATAAAATTCTTTAAAAATTTTATAAACGAAACTATGATAGTTTTATTTTCATTTTCAATTTTACTTTAGAGCCACATATATGTACTCAAACGAACTCTGGTGTAGCCAGGGACATAACTACGGATGGGCCCGGGTGGGCCATGGCCCATGCATTGAAAGTTCTGGCCCATCCTGAATATATAACCCGAAACGTAAAATTGAAAACCGCAAGAGTTCAACTCCATATAACCCAAGAAGCCTTGAGGCGAAACGTAAAATTGAAAACCGCAAGAATCAACTCCACATAACCCAAAATGAGTTTTAAAAATGAAAATTTACAACCGAATATATTAAACACCTCATAATCCAATTAGCCCTGTATTCCGTAAAAATGAAAATAAAAAAACCACAAGTATATTTTAAGCCCACATAACTTCGCGCTAATAGCGATAAAAATCTTTTATAAGCTGCAAAAAAATGCGTCCATTGCACATTTTACGCAGTACTTAGCTCTTTGCATATTTTACGCAGTACTTAATTAATGCGATTAGCTGGAAAATAAAGTTTCAAAATACTGATAAATATAAGTGTTTATTTGATATCAACTCAATACAAAATTATGCGGTGATTTTTACTTAATGATGCTTGATATCAGCTCAATACAAAATTATGCGATGATTTTTACTTAATGATGCAAAATGACCGATTACTTTGTCCAAATCGAGAGCTTTTGTGATTTTTCTCTCGATGAACATGATTACTAAATTGCTTAACCGATCATTAAGCATTCTGTTACGTAAATACGATTTAATAAAGCGCATATAGGAGAATGTTCTTTCATATCGGTGTGGCCCACCCTTGCCCCACCCAAAAAAAAGCTGGTTACGTCACTAGGTGTAACACATCATTGTTATTAACATATATTGTATACGATTTAATAAAGCGCATATAGGAGAATGTTCTTTCACATCGGTGTGGCCCACCCTTGACCCATCCAAAAAAAAGCTGGTTACGTCACTAGGTGTAGCACATCATTGTTATTAACATATATTGCACAGAAATTGCTATTCGATTTTAATATTTTTAAAGTTCATAATATGATTAAGAACATTATTATGTCTTTATGATTTCTGAACAAAATCCATAATAATTTATATTTTAAAATAATAATTTAAAGAAGAAATGATTGGCCATTCTGCTCATAGATGCCTAAAGTAATGGGCAAAACAACAAATTACCCCATTGATTTTTTAAGTTATAATCGCTAATTTATATATAAATATTTATAAGTTTATAACTTGATTCCAACTGAAGAAAATCTACTCTTATCTATTTTTGTGCTTTTTGATTTTTTTTAGTATCAAGATATTTTGCCTTTACGAGAAAAATTCTGCTGGCGTCGCTGATTCTTCTTTGATATTTTATAAATAATTTTTTTTTTACTTAAATCTGTTTTTCTCTTAATTTTATAAAATTTCTTACAGATAATCAATAAATAAACTTATATTATTATGTACTGTTAAGAAAAATCGAAGGAAAATATCATTACAACGTTGGATAGACTGATCCGCCCGCTGATTAGAACTCATAGCCAAAATTTAATTGGTTTTCCCATGTGTTCTCAAGCTAAATATAATATTTTACATTTTTACAGTTTCAGCATTTAAAGAATTTATTTATATAATATATATACGCAAATATTATCATTAGGAAATTTATGAAAACGGATATCAAGGATTATTAAACGTGTACCTAAAAAGCGATTTTTCTAAGTAAATACTGATTAGGAAGAAAGTAAAAATAAAATTTACTTCCTTTTTACGATTTAACCAAATCTTTGTATCGTTAAACGATATTTTTATAATTTTTTTTTAAATTCATTATATTTTTTATACTATAGATCTGTCTGATTAAAATCAATTTATTATATAAAATTAAATTTTATTTTGAAATTTTCCGGTTTATTGTTCGCTTATTGGGAAATTTTCTGTCTTTATATAAAGATTATTAACTTCAATAACTATAAAGTGAACTATAATACAGTAGATTATGTCTGTAATTTTGGAATTACTGTCAAAAACAAAAATATTAAATTATATAAATTTCATACTAAAAATATATTAGGAAATCCGCATTACTAGGTGAACGTGAAAGAAATGATTTTGAAACACATTTGGAGTTAGTTCATACTATATGCATTTTTATAATTGTAAAAAAAAAATTAAATACCTATTTATCATTGCTGCAAAATAAAAGGATGACCGACTTGAGAGATGAACTGGAATGATTCCTCTTATAGTTCAGGAGCATTGACCTAAATAAATTGACACGTGTTAGGAAGTATCTCAATAAAATTATAAGAAAAATTTTAATATTGAAATTAACTGTGCTTACACAGCTTAGTATTTATCCAGTTGTCAAATTTAAACAAAAAAAAAAATAAAAAAAAAAGGAGAAAAGCGTGTGGTTGCTCGACGTCAGCATTGGTCACGTGGGACTACTGCGTCCTCGCACACCTCCGGATATCGAGCTATGAGAGATGAGAGGGCTAGTTTGAAGAAAAGGTAGCCTATACAAATGTAGAAAAATCCGTCCCCGGTACAAAAAGAACGATTTTATTTCCGGATCCAATTCCTAATACGTCAACAATTCTCATAAGAAACTGTTTCTTTATCGATTCTCTTGCTTCAAATATTAGAATTTGTTTCAATCGTAACCAAGGCAATAGAGTGACGTCATCGTGCGGCGAGGAACGTGTTCGGTGTAGTTTATCTGCCGCAGGAAAAGGAGAATTGAAATGTCATTGAAGAGCACTCTTTATAGTATGTAAGTACACTGAACAATACTGATAATTATTTTAAGATTTAAAAAAATAAATAAGAAGACAATCGGCGACAAATCTATTTTTTTTTTTGTTTTTTAAATTTTATCTGCAAAATTATTCTCTCCATCTATTATATAAAATTTGATTTATTTGTTGAAAGTTAAATGTAATTATTTTAATATTTTTATTGAATTTTATGCAGTAATTAGCTATGAATTTTATGTGTAGAATAATTGTTGTTTGTCGTGATCGATATTGTTGAAGTTGCGTGCTCCTAGAAGTGTGGAGAATTATTGTATACATCTGAGATACACACTACTTTGGCGCTAAAAGTAGAGGAAAAATACTCTATAATTTATTTAAAGATAAAAAAAAACTTTTAAACGAATAGAAAATATGATATTTCTGCCAATAAAGTTAAAATTAAATTTCTTTGTTTACAAAAATTTTCTAAATAGTTTGATCGCTTAGTTTATATGATTATTTATAATTAGTTATTAAAGCTAATGATAATTTTATTAATCATAAAATAATTTTGATTTATTTACTAATAAAATATTGCAATTTTAAAGGCTACTGTACAATAACGAAAATTATCTATAATAATTATAATAATCTGAATTTAATGATAAACTATATTTTATTAAAAATATAAAATTCCTTTTTCTGAATTTAAAAATAACGGATTCGATCTTAATAATGGAATGTTGCCAAAATTATTTAAAACATATAGGCCTACTGTATTTTATATCAAGCATTGAATTTGTTGCCTATAACAATGAAAAAAATTTACGCTATGTTTTATCATGATTCCATACAATATATGCATAAATAGGAGATAAATATATATAAACAGTGGGTATCAGAGAGTGGGGCAAGAGTAGCGACTGCCCCGAGCATCACAATTTTAGGGGCCTCAATTTATAATTCAATATGTTATAAAAATATACAAATATATTTTTTCTATTTGTTCGAGCTTCAGTATTTGATAAAATTTGAAGTTCTCTGTCAAATTCTTCACCAGTTTCTTGTACACTTATCCTGTATATTTGTCAATTTTGTCTTTGAATTTGTCAAAAATATTAGTTGCCCTGGGCCTCGCATTTTCTCTGAAAGTCCCTGTATACGTATATAATGCATCATATTCTTTGTATGAACAGAATACCTATATTACTTTTTAAAGTTTAAATTTATTTACTTCTTAATCAAGATTTTTGTATTCATCAATGTCAGTATATAGTAATCATTCCAAAAGAAACTTACTTGTTAGAAGGTCGATAAATTTTTTTCCCTCTGATAAAAATAGAAAATTTCCAATAATGCTTAAAATCCTGATCAGTTTTCCATATCTTTATATTAAATTAATTATTTAATGTTTATTTATATTTATTTATTTTTTATAAATTCTATAATAAACTGAAACATTAGACAACAATCGTTATATCTACAATTTATAAAAACTAATATAAATATTATCACTTTTCCAAAAGAGGATTAAAAACAAGCAAAATAAGGTCACAGCATTCAGAACTGCAATAGAAAGCACATCAAGAAATTTAGTTTAAATTTCGTCATGTACTTTTGCAATATTTCCTGATTTTCAAAATAAATTATTATATAGTAATTTACTTTTTAAACGATTATTTGTCATTCCATGCTTACTGAAATAATGGGAAAAAAAATTGTTCTGAACTATAAATAGAACAAATACATTTGGATATACACTTTTAATATACGCTTATATGAATTAATCATACTGTAAATTATATTTCAAAAATATAGTCATAAAATATCTAAATGTTTATTTTTATCATGTTAAATTGAAGTGAATGCTTATTAAGTAGAATGGTGTGACAATTTTCATAAATAAAACATGTATATACACTATATATAGTATTAATGTTTTCTCTCTAAAAAATATTCTTTTACTTGTTATTTATAGCTTCAAAAATTATTTTATGATTGAATCATAAAATAAAATTTCAAATATACTAGCATATATCAATATATATTCTACAGTCGGTCAGATAGCCGCAGTGAAAGCGTGTTGTGTTTCCATCCTGAAGGATCTAAATTCAATTCCTGGATCCCATATCTCTAAAGTTTTTTTCAGGAGGAATTGGAGTCGGGACTAGGTCCGGCCCGTTGAATCTAATCCTCCATCTGACGGTTGACCCCACCAAGGATGTGAGCTGATTGTACTTGCACTGGAATACCCAGCTTCTTTGTATCCACCATGGATGTATCCACTGGATGAAAGCAGCATTGATCCGTACAGAAAAATATATATTTATAATAAGTATATATATATTTACATAAGTTTTTAATAATATGCTTAAGAAGAAATATTCTTTATAGAGAAAATTATCTATAAAGAATTTTACATTTCTATATATGTTAAGGATAGCCAGGGCCGGATTTACCTATAGGCTGACTAGGACACACAATTCTAGGGGCCCCAAAACCACCAATCAGTTTTCAACTTTTATAAACTTTTAAAAAAAAATGGGTTTTTATTAAAGTGCTAGATAGAAAGTAAAATTTTAAAAATTCCTTATAAGGAGCCTTTAAAATTAGATGTAGCTAATTTGAATTTTTAAGGGCCCAAAGCCTTGCTCGTCCTGGGGCCTCCAAAAATGCAAATCCGGATATGGACATTACATATATAGAAATAATAAAAAATGTAATAGAATAGACATAATGTTATGCTAGAATAAACATTAAGTAATATCTGATATTAAAATACATTTGAACTTTATATATAGTCTTATCTTTGATATAAAAATTTATTATTATTACCACTATAACAAGTAATTAAATATGGAATGTAGGAATAAAATGAATGTCCACCTGTTTGGGATTTAATTTCCATTTTTGAAAATGTCGAATTCTATTGAACTTGTTAATAAATGCTTTGAAATTTTAATTTTTAGAAGAGAAACAATGACTTTGAAAAAAGAATTTTGTAATATATGAAAGTATATGCTCAATTAAAAATAAAACTTTATTCTATGATTTGCCAAATTTAAATATAATCTTATTTAGAATAGATAATTACTCTATAGTAATTGATTTTGTTTGAGTAATCTTTTAGATAAGTTATATGCAGTATTTTATAAGCAGCAGTTTTAAAAAGTGAAAAAAGAGAAATATATCTCACCTGAATACCCAGGTATAGGTGGCAATACATGAACACCATGAGAGAAAGAGCGACTGCTTGGTCTCATTCTCATGAGAGGAGGGGATCGAGGCACTGATGTAAAGAGCAAAGTTATCAGCAAATAAAATGGTATAAGAAAAGCAAGAAATTGAAAAATATTAGTATTTAAAGGAATATTGCTAAGAGAAAACACTAATGTTGATATTTATACATATTCTAAAACAAACTTTTTGAAAATTCAGGTGGATTATTTTATAGCAAATACTATAAGATATTGAGTAAAATTTATAAAATATTTAAGTCATGTTAATTTTTGAAAATTTTTGATTAAGATTTTGGATTAATCATTTAAAAGTAAAGGTATAATACTATTCTTTATAAAAAAAGAATTATTTAAAATGTTTGTATTTTAAACAACAAAACAAACTTACCAAGCTGTGATCTTTGTTGAGGAGGGGAATTTGTAGAACCCATGGAGCTATTACTATGAGTATCAAAATTTGATGACACATGACCAGAATCAGTATCACAGGATGGCTGAACTGGATAGCTACCTATGCTACCACTGTCACTAGAGTTCATAGACCCTAGAGATGTAAAAAAATGATTATATTTCTTTTCCTAATTGCCTCTTACAAATTTAAATTAATATTTGAAAATTTAATTTTAGATATAAAAATATATAAACTCTTCCATTTAGATATTAATTTAAAATTAAAAAGTATCTGGAGGGGGCTGTTGATAAATATGGAAGAGAATAAAATTCTTTTAAAGTGAATTTAACAAATAATTTTTAAATCTTACAAACTGTCCCAAGCTCTGGTTGTGATCTGCCTGAGGTTTGTGATTTCCTCAGGTGAAAACTATTAAAGCTGGTGATGCTGGAACTCTCTGAAGATAACTCCACTGGCAACATTGGATTAGTTGTATCACTATGAGATCGACCATGGCGGTTATCATGGTGACGACGGATGGCATTAGGCGATGGGAAAGGAGAAGGAGTAAAGGAATGATGAGGGTGAGAAGTTTGATGAGGTCGTACTTTAGATGATTCTGAGAGGGAAAGAAGTTTACGAATGGCCTGGGGGGAATCAGCCCCTGGGAAGGGAGATCATAAAAGTTTATTACAGACTGCTCAAGGTTGGGAGGATTTTAAATAAATGATTAAAAGTAGGGCAAATATTGTTAGTAGATGAAAAGATAATAATATGGGATTAAAATTAAGTAGTTTGTAAACAGGAAGGAATTAGCCCCCTCCAGACTTTAAAAATATTTTTATTTTCAAGATACCTGAATTACTTTTATAAAATTTAGCAAAGAATGACTAATTTGCTTAATAACAATAATTTTGAATTCATAGAGAAATTTTTCATTCTTGAAATTTTTCAGCCATCAATATTGAGCTAAAATATAAAATTATGAAATAGGTCTAGCTAGAAATTTATACCATTATTACTATCATTAATTATAATTATTATTAAACAATTGTAAGAACTATGTTGTGATTCCAAATATTCAATATTCATATGCCATATAAACCATACTTGACAATTTTTACTGTTACTCTTTAATCTTATCTGATTTGAATTTTATATAAAGTCTGAATTTCAATCTATATGAATAATTTTTTTCAAATATAACTATATAAATATAATTTATTTTAAAATAAATTATCTTAAGATAATTTAGTTAGTGTTTTCTCTCAAGAATTCAAGTCAGAATTTTCAATATAAAAACTATTTATATACATTAATTATAATAATAAAATCATTGAAACTTGTTAAAACAACAATTATTTCTTTACTATATATTATATGTATATATTTTAAATAAACATCAAAATCTAACAATAAATAATCCAAAGAAAACAGTGTCTTCTATCCACCTATTTTATCATCATTCTCATCATCAAAATTTTAGCTTCAAATTAGAAAACTAAATACATTTTATGAAAAATTAAGAGAACTACTTTCAAATTTGTATTACAACTACAAAAAATAATATTCCCTTTTGTGCCCCAATTATTTAATTATATATAGTATCCACATTAATAAGTTATTACTGTAGTTAATTGCCAAATGGATGTCAACAAGATATATAATTACAAAAACATAAAATGATACACATTCTTTCCAAAACTGTAAAATCTCTGTGTTTTGTGTACTGCTGGCCTGAAGAGAGTGAAACTAGGTGCGCTTTAATCTATCCTTTCCATAGAGATGGAAGATTGAGTATGCAGACTGGAAGCTTTCCTCTAGCCTTACTTCCATCTCTGCAGTCATGGTTGACATTCCAGATATCAATGATGCAGTCAAATCTGTCAAAGCATTAAACCTCAATATATTTAAACAAAGCACTATATAGTAGCAAAAAAAATCACAAAACTATTTCTTAGTAAAGTTTTTGATTGCAAAATTCAACAACTTTCAGCTAATAGAAAACTAAGGAATACAAAAAACTGAGTATTAAACTATGAGATGTTTGGATTATACAAACTTTTAAATCAAGTTTTCTTCTAATTTAGAACAAAGTCAACAAGATCCTTAATAATATCCATTCAAAATGTCTCTCTTAAAAATGTGGAGATCTTTGCACCAATTGATGGGAATCTTCTGCTTATACTAATAGATCTCCACTTCTAAAATAATAGATTTTTTTCTAATGTTTGATGGCTAATATTTTGTAGGTTCTATCCAGATAAAAGTCCTTCTATGAATTGAGATTGCAGACTTAATCTTTATGTGTATATATTTGAGTAAAATAATCAAGTCATGAAGTTTCAATGAAATTTAATTTTTAATTTTTTTATGGATCTTATTTTTTGTGTTTATAACTTAAATTATGATTTTTAATATATTATTGCCACACTTAATAAACATTTTTACAACATGGCAGATCTTAAAATAATTTTTATTTATTCTGAGTTTTGAGAAGCTCTTTTCTCCAGAAGATAATAACACTATATATTTATTTAATACTACCAAAGTCAGTGAAGAGTTTGAAAATCACTCTTTTAAATTATTTTTATAAATAAAATTTAAAGCATTGATTAGGCTCATTTCTGTATTTGTGAAACAAAGTTTTCAAGTCTTCAAAAAGTGTCATGCTTTCAATACCATATTCATTTCAATTTTTACTATCAGTTCAATTCAAATGTAAATTAGTTGGTTTTCTCATTCTTCAGAGAAAATAGGACTAAACTCCAAAATATCTGACATTTGTTGAAACAGAGTTTATATTTTAAAAATTCTGTAATCTTTAAATTGATTTATGTATAAAACTGCATGACTTATAATTATGGCATATGAAACAAACAAAAACAAGGTGGTGCCATACTATCAGTTTAAAATATTTAAAAAATAATTTTTATTTTATAACTTATCAGCTCCCTTTGCTCAGGCACCCTGGTATGCTACACTTCATGCAGTGGTCCACATAAATATGATTTTAGGGTAGGTAATTTGCAAATGGTATTAAGTAAGAGATGTTACAAACATGACATAGAAATTAAATGGACAATATGAGGGTGATAAAGCCATACAATAATTTTAAGAAGGATATGATAAGAGAAACATTGAAAATTGTAGATTGGGTGCAATTTGGAAATATAATTAATGAAGAGAAAAGACATTTCTAAAGCATGGCTCTATATTTTAAGAAAGAATAAGTAAACTTAGATTCTCATCTTACCAACTACAAGTCTAATAGTTAATGCAACAATTTAAAGAAATTATTATATATATTTATATTTTGAAATAGTAATGTTTACATATGAAGCAGGCATCATATAAATATCTTGTTGACTTTGTTTTAAATTAGAAGAAAACTTGAATTAAAAGTTTGTATAATCCAAACATCTTGTAGTTTGATACTTAAAGTTTCTGTATTCCTTAGTTTTTTATTAGCTGAAGATTGTTGAATTACACAACTGAAAACTTTACTAAGAAATAATTTTGTGATTTTTACTGCTATGTAGTATTTTATGTAGAATCTTGATATTATTTGTGAATATAAGCAGTTAAATAAGGACTTAAAGCACATTAAATGTTTGTACTGATCAGCATATCTTTTGATAAATATACAATCATTTTTAATAAAGGTCTTATTATGTGTTCTAATAAAAATATATCCTCGCTTTTCAATGATTGATAATTGAATTATACTTATACATTTGGTGGTAACAGTTTTTCAAATTGTAATATTAACATATACTGTACATTAATAGTCTCATATATGTTTATCCTGACAATACAGAAAATACAATACAATACAGACAATACAGAAAATGCTATAAAAATATTATAGTGCTTTCTAAAAACACTACAATATTTTTATGTGAATAGTATTTGATTATTATTTCACAATATTCGAAATAAAATTACAGAAATTTATTTAAAAAATATAAATACTTTCAAAATTAAGTAAAATAGAATAATAGTTTTTACCAATCATTGAAGAGTAAGATATAATTTTGATATATTTATTCCATATTATATAATAAATATGAAATAAAAGGCCAAATTTAATGTTATAACAAATTTTGAAACACTACATTCTCATATGCTAGGAAATATATTATGAAATTAATAATAAGAAAAATGAATATTTTCATACTATTAATAACTTACATATCAAATGATCACAACAGGCCTAAAAAAATCTATATATATTTTTTTACTTAAAAGCAATGCAATAATATTTATAAAATATTTGAAATATTAAGAAAATTAAAATGATACCAAATTATTGAACTTTTTCAAATATATATTTTTTTTTTAGTTATTAAAATCACTTTGTTATTAATATCAAGTATAAATCATCCCACTACTTCAGGATTAAAACGAAATTCTGAAAAATGTCAACTAAATTATACATATATAACTGAATTTTAATAAATTTTGATACTGAGAATGCTGAATCACTTTGGCTAACCCACGTACGTGCACACGCATGCACTCTTATAAACAAACTTAAAAAATTTCTGAAATTATATACAGTATTTGGAAAGTGTTTTATTAATTAGTATTACTTTTTTATATTATTCAAATGAAAAATTTAACATAACTTTTTATCCATTCAGTGAGTTTACTATGTTGCACTCATAAAGAGGTGCTAGCTTTTAATACCTAGAGAGAGCATGTTTTAATAATAAAATATCTTTATTAAATAATAAATAATATCAAATGAATGAAAATTAAAATTTAGGAGGAAGCAATTTAAATTTAGAAGACTGGCAAAAGTAAATAATTTTAAACTTTCGATTATTATTCACAAATTAAACTTAATTGTTTAATTTAAATTTGAACAATTTTTGTAAATTAAGTAAGAAAATATGCAAGTGAATTTATAAAAATAATTAAATTTTATCGTTTGCTATTTTTCTTCCTGTTTACAAATTTCAAAAGTATACTAATATAAAAAAAATTTAAATTCCTGAATTTTAATTTATAAAAAGTTAACAGCATATTGAATCTTACCAAATCTTGAACTTGAGGTAATAGATTTCTTTCCTTCAGAGGTAGTGCTGTTGCTACTTGCTGATGATAATGTTGGAGAAGGATGCCGTCTTCTTGTTTGAACAGCACTCATGCCTACAATATCATGAAAAAATATTTTGACTAAAACTTAAATATTCTTCCATAAATCAGTATGTTTCAGATCTTAAAATTATTGCAATTAGCAATTAAATACTAATTAGCATATTGATATAAGAAAAATATACATACTAGTGGTTGCCATTGGTTCACACTCAAGTGACATTGCATGCAACTGATCTTCATTAGTTGTTATTTTTAGATTTGCCAAATATGCTTTCACTCTTCTAACCATTTGTGCCTATAATATTTTAAATATTTATTTAATCTGTTGTTTCTTTTTCAAATAACTTTGATTCTAAAAATCAAACAATAGTCATTTGTATAACAACAAAAAAACAAAGACTTTCAATTAAGTATACATAATTATTAGCAAATAATCTATTTTTAATTAAATGACTGTAAATTTAGTGAAACATTATTTTAAAAAATTAAGAAAATAAATTGTACAAAAATGATATAAAAAATTTTAGTGTTTTCTTCTTGTGTTTTTTAGTTAAATCACTTTGCACTTCATTAACATACATAGAAGTTAATCAGTGAACATCGTGTTTAATTTAGATTAAAAATTGAAATATGATCTGCAGAAAATTTTACAGAGGATTTTAAATTTCATTAAAACTGCTTCACTCAAGAATAATTGTACTGATTTAGTCAAAGACAATTAAAAAGATGGACTTATTTATATTAATGTTCATATATGTAATATGATATTGATTAATTTGCATTATGGTTCAATTATTAGCACAATCATTGATAGATGATGTATAAATCAATTAATGATGCTGTGTAATTGACCAATGTGGTATTTTATTCAGCAAGCAGGTCTGCTACGGATTCTGGTAGCCATAAATAAGAATCAAGATGACTTTTTGTTTACATAATATCAATATATAAGATTTCAGATCATCATCAAATTTCTAATAAAAAAAACTTTTTCTTTATTTTCTAACAAAGTTTTTTTATAATTTTTTTCTAAAATTACAATTTATTTTTTGATTTTAATAGCAAAATTTATAGCCCCAAATTTATTTTTTAAATGTATTTATTGTTATGTTCATTATTTAAAATACATATTAATAAAAATATTAGAAGTGATGCTATAGAAAAAGACCTTTTAACTTGAAATAGGTAATTTTAGTCAATGTTAGGAAGTTTTTCTATTATTATTCACATTGAATATATCATAAATAATGAAATTTAATTATTATTTTATTTCTTAGAGCTAAGCATTTTTTATAGCAAATATATATAGGGAGTTATTGACTTATAATAATTCATATTTCAGATAGCTGCTATCAATAATAAATAGCAGATGGCTGCATGGTAAAGTGATTTGCTTACAGAGGATTCTGGTTTGATTCCAATCTCATACCTGCAAATTTTATTGGCATAGATCTAGGTCTAGTTTGTTGAATCCCATTCTTCTCTTAACAAACAATTTCACTACATATATTGGCTGCCATGATAACTGATACAATAGCTCTGTAGTTTAGTAATCTACTACTGGAAAACAGTATAAAACAAGAAAGGTCATTTATAAACCAAATTTCAAGGGAGATATCCAAATAGAACTTAAATTATCAAATTAATTTCTTGATAATTTAAAAGAAATTTTAATAATTGGAAATAATTTATATTAGAACTATCTTGTAATTAATAAATATACTAATGATTAAATAAAGAAAGGTGTCATTTATTAATTCATGATTAAATTAGAATTAATTAATTAATTTATCTGAAGAGGAAAAAAATCTGCCTTTGCACAGGATCAATGTTAGGACAGTAACCCAAAGGTCCCCAGTTCAATCCCAGGATGAGATGAATTTTTTTCTTCAGATAAGTTAATTAAAAATTCTAATTTAATCATTAATTCATGAATAGTGCCACTCTTTGTTTAATCATTAGAATATTTATTAATTACGAGATGGCACTAACATTAGTATAAATTATTTCCAATTATTAAAATTGTTGTTTAATTATTAAGGAATTAATCTGATAGTTTAGTTTCTATTTCTATAAAAAGGGCCATTTTATTATTGATGATATGCTTTATCTGATAGAACAATGAAACACATGTACTTTCTACATATGTCTGTAGAAATCACATATGCTGTATTCAACTGGAACATTTTGTCATTATTCCGTAAATAAAGTACATCATTAACAAGCAAATGCTGACTATTTTTGCCAATTTTTAGAACTATATTATACTTTATTTAAAACAATGTTTATATTGTGTTCTGTATAATAATTTAAATCTCTTATTCATAACTTAATAAATTTTTCCCTCATATTGGGGTTTAAATCGTTTCATAAAAAAATTTTCTTTAGTCTAGATCAGTGCTGTCCAATTAAAATGAACCCGAGGGCCATAGCTGTATTTACTAGAGATATGGAGAGCCGCAGTTATAAAAAAGGGGAGGGGCTTTGGTACTCAATAAGATATTGTCTCTGTGGAGGCCTCAATTACGAAAAAGGGGAAGGGCTTTGGTACTTGATATGCTGTTGTCTCAACAAATCTAATCGCTAAATATAACACTTTTTGGAAACCAATTTTATTTCCAGATTAGCAAACTTTATTACAAAATTATATTTACCAGATTGCATCCAATAAATATGAACGCATAAATATAACGCTATTTGGAAACCAATTTTATTTCCAGATTAACAAACCTTGTTACAAAATTAATATTTACCAGATTGCATCCAATAAACATGTTAACAAAAAGTTATAAATTATAAACAATTAAAAAATATAAAAAGTTTGTATGTACTTATTCAATATGATAAATGAGGGCAGGCAGCAGCATTAACAACGGCTGGATATTTACATTCCTGTTGTAGCTATCCGCAGAATATGCAAAAGAGAAGAATCTCCAAGGGTAATTCCGAATCGATTCTTAACTCTCTTCATGTTAGAAAATGCAATTTCACACAAATAAGTACTACAAAATGCTGATATTACTTTCCAACCAAAATCACAAAAGTTAGAGAAATGTTTGTTAATCATGTGATTTGTTTTGAAAAAGTCATTTTCCCACCTCTCCTCATATACTAGATTTTCTCCTCATATATTTTCATTTTCTAGTTTACGTTTTTTCTCACTCATTTCACAAATGCAACCAACTCATAGTAAAATAAAAATTAAATTAAATTAAAAAGTAAAATAAAATTAAAACAGAATCTCACAACAATGGTTACACAATCACTGAAATGGTGAGTGTTAGAAATCAAAAATAACTAAAATAGAGACATACAGTCACAATTCAAAACTTTAAACTGAAATAGATAACAGTAAAATTGACATGATTGAAGTCTTATAAAAATTTGATGTCATTGAAAGCTAATATATTTATATAAATTTTGTTGAGTATAATAATTTGGCCACCCACTGTATTATCAAAAAGACAATATTGCAAATACGTGTTATCTAACAAAAGTAAATTGATAAAAATTATTAATTTGTCTATAATTCTGTTTTGTTTGCCATTAAAGAAAAGGAATAACGAGAAGAAAGAAAATTGGCAACAACTCAAAATATCATTTTACGAAGTACAGTATATTCACTTCGTTCGTTTAATAATGTAAATTATCAAAGTAAATGTTAATTACAGTCAAACCTCCATAAGACGCCCCGTTCAGCCGCCATCCTCGCTGAGTGCCAAGAAATTTGGAGGAATGGATCTTTCCTATGTTAATGAATAGGCAAACCCCGATAAGACGTCATCTGCCATCCGCCAGTAGAAATGTATAAACAAATATTCCTTTTGGTACTGTATTTGTCCTCATTAATCCGCCTGGGGCATGTAAGGTGACTTACATCACGAAGCTCATCAGTACTGTATATACAGTATTAAAAGCTCTCTGGATTCATTTGTAACCAACGGGTAGGAGATATGGAGTTAACGTTAATCATGTGTCTCTCTAAGCCTGGTTCACACCTAGGTTGTAGAAAATTTAAAATCGTAAGAACCATATCGTTTCTATCGTTTATTGCGTACCGAGAAACATAAGGATACTTTACAGTGAGCTGTGTACATTATGTTTTACAGAGAATTCAAAGTAGAGGATCGGAACAGCAGATGGACATGTTTTCTATATAGTACTATACATTTACGGTACGTATACTATACTCTAAAGCGGGGATGCACAAACCGCGGGCCGCATGTTGCCTCCGATCACTTGTTGGCGGCCCGCCTCACAATGTGTTATTTTAACAAGTCACACAATCACCGAAATATTATTTGTAGTTTTGAACAATGCATT
Organism: Olivierus martensii; assembly: GCA_000484575.1. Lineage (NCBI taxonomy): Eukaryota > Metazoa > Arthropoda > Arachnida > Scorpiones > Buthidae > Olivierus > Olivierus martensii. The sequence continues at coordinate 22,885 of AYEL01085349.1, read as the reverse complement.
TTCAAATGATATTTTTCTGAAGTGAAATTATGTTTACAGTGGTTCGATAAGAATTTTTTAAATAATAAATGAAAAAATAATAATCATATTTGTAATAATAAACATTTTTTTAATTTTACTATATTTATCTGTGTGAAATAGGTAATTTAAAAAAACAATTTAGCATTCGTACAAGATAGCACTGCCGCTTAATTAATGAAAATTTAGAATTTATTTTGTGTTTGGCTACTACAAATATCGAACTTAACATAAAAAAAATATTGTTAAATCAATGCAATACCAAGCATCCTATTAAAAAATCTTTGTTTAATTTTGATTACGTTTCTTTATAACATGTAATTAATAAACATGATATGATATATAACATTCGTATTTTTTGTGGCTCTCATATAAGTTTCGATAAATCCATGCAGCCCTTGGTCTTAACAAGTCTGTGCATCCCTGCTCTAAAGTAGTGGTCTCCAAACCTTTTTGACTGCGTATCCCTAAGACTGAAAAAATAAATGGCGCTTACCCCAACTGATTGTGCAGATAATCTATTATAATTAGGTTTTAAAGAGGAAATAAGGCCTTATGTAATATCCAAAAAAGCTATAATTGCACATTATTTTTACTGTAAACATAGATGCATATTTATTTTTCTTATTAAAATTTAATTAGAAGAATGGGTTTGCATTTATTTAATAATTTCTGAAAAGTGGTTTAACGTTATCTGACACTGCGATACGAAGGTCTGGTTCAAAGTTTAATTTATTTCGATATTTAGTTTTAAAGGTCTGGTTCCAAGTTTAATTTATTTCGATATTTAGTTTTAATACTCGGTAATCTAGTGCTTTCTAGAGTTACAAACAATATATAAAAAATGTTTTCACTGTACCCCATGTAGAGTTTACAAACAATATATAAAAAATGTTTTCACTGTACCCCAGATATCGTCTCGCGTACCCCCTGGGGTACGCGTACCACACTTTGGAGACCGCTACTCTAAAGTATAGAGTTTTTTAGAAATGTTAAGTATGAATGTAAAATATAAATGTACTGTATTTTATATTAAATTTAATAAATTCGGAGTTCATTTTCATTTCTATACCACACGTATTTTATTAAATTTAATAAATTCGAAGTTCATTTTCATTTCTATACTGCACATGTTTTCGATAAACCGCCAATCCCGATTAACCGCCAAAATCCTTTCCCAAATGGATGGTGGCGTCTTATCGGGATTTGACTGTATAAATAAATAAAAAATTGTTCAAACTGATATATAAATATTGAGTTTGGTGGCAGTCATATATATATATACAGTATATAATACATACAATACTTATTTTTTGCACATGAAATATTAGAAAATACTTATTTCTGTAATTTTAATGTAGCATATCCACCTTGATAATTAATATCTTCTAAATATGTTCAAGTGAAAATAATGTGAATAAGATGAAAATAATTATAGGCGTTTTTGTTATTAAATATTTCCTAAGGCAGTGGTTTCAAAACTTTTGTGTCTGTGCCCTTTTTTTTTCCATAAAAAACTGATACGTCCCATCATTTTCATAACAGTCTTAATTTTATAAATATTTTTTACTTATAATTTAATACTACAAAACAATAAATCGTATTTTCTATAAAGTTCTTATACATAAAAATATATTTTTTTATTATAGTGTAATAATTTTTAATACAATTAAACAAATCTTATAAAAAACGAAAATAGAATATGTTTTAATACAACATAATATTTAATGCAATGAATGGGCTTATTTTTCAGCACAAATTCTCTAAAATCAGGGTATAATTGAAAATATCGCTAGTCGCAATTCTTTTTCAATTATTCAGCAATCACTGAACGAGATCGATATTTTATCTTTAAAACAGCTACAACAGAAAGTTTCTGGGTACATGGATACATGTATTTATAACTCTTTTTTCTGATTCATTTTTTCGACGACAATTTGAATTTACATTTTATTTGTTTATCTCAAAAATGATGTTTTTTGTTAATTCTTGAGCGCCCCTTGCAAAAGACTAGCGCCCCAGAGTTTGGAAAACTGTCGTAAGGTGATAGATAAAATTCCTTATTTTATTCCTACTTAAGAGTATAAATGATGGAGACTTTTTTAATGCTCAATTTATATATAGGAATAAAATAAGCGAATTTTATTTATAACTTTAGGAAATATTTAATAAAAAACACCTATGATTATTTTCATCTTATTATTTTCACTATTTGTCACGGGAATATGATACATTAAACTTACGGAAATAAATATTTTCTAATATTTCACGTATATCACTAAAACAAAGATACGTTATACTATATATTATTTAAAACACACGAATTTATATAGTATTCATAATCTTACCAGTACATGACAAAAGCATCTCGTAACAACGACGTAAACGTTCTTCTATCTTTACAATAATAACCTATTTCTGCTTTAATGAATATTCTATTTGTATATCGAATTACATCGATATCTGTATAAATAGCATATTCTACTTTTACATCACCTTTAAAATATTCTGTTTCACTCGAGCGATTTCTCAATTATTTTTAAATTTATGAATTAGATTTAAATTAAACATTTATGTAAATACTTAATAATTTATCATTATTATACCGTTTAAGTTATAATTATTTTTTAAAATAAATCTTACAAGGATTATCCAACGAAGTACAACTGTCATCGCAATCTCTGGCAAATGAATTTAAGGACACGAGGGAGGATATTTTTCCATATTTATACATTTTTTAATTATTTTTATCTTATACTTCTCCCTCAGCAGCACTCCTCGTTACTGTATTAAATTTTAAATAATGATTCATAAATATATGTTACCGATTCTCTAACCACCTGCCTACGAACTATTACGGCCAGCTGTTGGCACCACAGTAGATATAATTAAAAAAAAATAAATTGCATTGTATACTGTATGGGGCTATAGTGTATTTTTCCACAGACAACACATTATTTGTTTTCAAAAATATCGATTTTTTTTTCTATAAATATCTAACATTTAAAAATATATAAATTTTGCATATATTATTTGCCAAAAGCTAAAATATTCAAATATAACAAATTTGATTCATTCCGCCATCTACCGGCATATTATAAAATTTGTTTTACATACATCATATATATCTAATAATAAACTTGTGTTTGTCCTGCTTCAAGTGCTTGGTGTTATTTACTTTCTAAGAGAATTTTATCACCTCAGACAGTTATTGGGTGAAGGCGGAATTTTGGGAGTTTTTTTTTGCTGTTTTGTTTTACGCCCCTTTCTAATCAGATAATTTACTAAAGGGCAGGATTACTTCAAACCACGGGCTACACCCACCTATAGAGATGGGTCAGATGGTGAAGAATAGGATCACTGAGAAAGTTCGGCCCTAAGCATATTTCATTGATGCAATATGGCCCTTTCTCCCAAAAGTTTGCCCACTCCTGGACTAAATGAACTATACTCAAGGTAGAGACACTAATCCTTTAGAGCAATGATGTGCAGAAAAATTGTTGGGGGTCATGAAAATTTTAAGAAATTCTCATTTTGGATAATAATTTTTTAATTGAAAGAATTAAAAAATATTTTAAAAAATACATGAAAATCACATGAAAATTACTGAACTCATTATTGTGTCGGATCATTTTTGAGTTTAAATGTGAGCTTGCAAAGCCAGGGAGCAAATGTTTTAACATTGTCCAGTAAAATAGAAGCTTTCAAAAACAAATTAATGCTTTAGAAAGTTCAACTGGATAACAATAACACAAAAATGTTTCCATGCTTTTCTGATTTCACCAAGAGCAATGATTTATTGAAACTCAACAAGAACTTTTCAAGACGTTTCAAAAAGTTTCCAAATGAAGAATTAGGCTGGATCCATGATCCATTTACATTTGATAATTAAAATTCCCATAAAAGAAAAGGAACAACTTATTGATATTTCTTCAGACAAAACTTTGCCAATTCAAATTAAATCATTGTCTTATCAAAAATTTTGGCTCTCAATTGGCGACGAGTATTTGGAGTTGAAGAAAAAGGCAATAAAAATATTAATACAATTTGTATCAACTTAAAAATTAGTTTACAATAAAAACAAAATATCGGTCATATTTAGATCCCAAAAATAATTTAGACTTGCTGTCTCAAATATTAAGCCAAACATGGAAGAAATTATGAATTCCGTGGAAGCACAGCTATTGCATTAATTTAATTTAAAAAAATTGTTTTTTAATGCATTAAAATTTTTTGTTAATATGCAGTTTCCAAAAATCTTATATCAAATCATATGTATTGAAATATACTACAAAGATATGAATTTTTATGTGGTAAAACAACTTTTGTTATTACTTTCTTCATATACTTATAATAAGATGGTAACAACAAATAATGGATCATTTAAAATTTCAATCTGAGTATGGGGATTGTAGATGTAAAAAGGTTGCACACCACTGCTTTAGAGAGTGCTAATGTTAAATTAAGCACAGATAAAGAATTCTAATCTGCTACACTGTCAAAGAGACTCAAAAACAAACACTATCAGCACTATGGCAGGAAATACTTTCATAACTCTATAACTCAATAAAAATGTTTTTATTTTGATGTTTTTTATTGAGTTATTAGAGTTATGGAAGTCTCCTGCCATAGTGCTAATATTGTTTGTTTTTAAGTACAGATAGTTCTTTATTTTAGAAATTAATTCATTCCTGCTGTGTGCTTATAAAGTAAAAACTTGGAAATCAAAAATCAATTTCCCGTAGACATAATGTTAAAATCAGATTCCATTCTCATTCTTCATTAGGGATTCCATTCTCTGAGAATGGAATCCCTGATTTTAACATTATGTCTATGGGATTTTAACATTATGATTAAATAAATCATAAATAAATCATTATTTATGATTAAATATTCTAAATAAATGAAAACATAGCCTTTAAAAGATTATTATAATAATGAAATTATTTGTGTCATATAAATGATAAAGAATTTTTATTCTTCATTATTATTGATAGGTAAGTAGATGAACATTTATATGTGTGTCTTAGGCAGAAACTGGGAATAGAAGCTATTTGTATAATATGCTGATAAAACCTGGAGAGTATGCTACTTCCAGTTCTCGGCTACTATTTTGATTTTTCCACATTCATAATAGATGGAGTTTTTGCTATAAATCTAGTTGTATTGTATTGTATGGCTATATATGTACTTTTCTATAAATGTTTAGCATGTATTTATTGCAATTAATGTTGATATTTTTGATTTTTTGATAATTTGTATTTGAAAAAACTTATAAACTCAGGAATTCATAAACCAAAAACTATCTGTGTAATTTAATGCCTTTCTAAGAGACACATTAATCTAGGGATGTTCAAATATATTATAATGGCATTGGTCTGGAAAGAGAATTAAATAATTTAAAAATTAATTATTTAATAATATTTTAGAGTAGTTTTTTTAACAGATATTCCAAAGAGCTTGGGTTCCATCATCAGTAAGGGTTCTGTGAGCAATCATGATTGTAAAAGTAAATATCATTTTTTGAATTTTTAAACTTGCAAAAAAGGAAAAGAATTGAAGTTTTTTGTTTACACTAATGCTTGCATTAGAATTTATTTCTTTTATGGGGAGGGGAACTACACAAAAGAATAACCTAAGAAGTTGGTCAAAATAAAACTATTCATAGAAAAAATCATTCTCTACTCAAAAGAGCAATGACAATCATTATTGGATTATTATATTTACAATTTAATTATCATGCTAACGTAATATGAACTGTAGATGTAATAATTTCTATTTATGCAAGCGTTCTTTGAGATCTGAAAATTATTTCAAAAGTTCCTTCAAGATAAAGAAATTGAGAGAGACTATTTTAGAGTATGAATTCAGGTTTTGTGTTTACGTTGAAAGATAGAAAATTGTCAGGTGATGAATTCATGAATAATTAAAATAAATAAAGTAAAACCTGTCTAAGCTGGAATCCCAAGGGACCAGAAAATTTTTTGCTTTAGACAGTTTTTCAGTTTATACAGGTTTCACTCTGGCATAACAAAAGACATTCAATGCTTTTGCAATACATTGTTATTGCAGTAGTACATATTTTGGTAATATATAGATAAAATGTAGCACCAAATTACTATATTAGCCTATGTAATAAAATGCTTACAGTATTTTTGAAAAGCAAATAAACCTGACATATAATGCTGTATTAAAAAACATGGAACAAATAGGAATGAACTACAAATTTTACTTTAAAATTTCACTCTTCAATATTCAGTAATTCAGTATTTGTATTAAGTACAAAAATTACAAAATTTTCTTTTCCACACTTTGTCACGAGTTTTTTGTTTTGATGTTTACTTAAATATGCTTCTCTTTCCATCATTGTATGTATTTGCAAAAGTTTTTCAGAAATTTGCGTGCAACTGAGATGTTTAGAAAATTTTTCTAATACAACCAATATATTCATAGCAACCAAACAAACTCTTCAGAAACTGCTTGTATCTCTATTTAATATAGTCTATTAAATAACGAGCACAATTAGCAGTCTAAAACAAATCTTCAATTTTATTAAAAACGTTTTCGGTATGCATATTATATCATCCTCAGTTACAATATTCTAATTAGAACAAGGGATCTACGAAATACCACTATATAACGTACAGGATAATAAAAATGAAATTTATATAGGAGCCACTAGCAGGAACCTTAAGGACCTTATAAAGGAACATAAAGAAGATTTACGGAAAGGTAATCTTAATACAGCATTAGCACAAAGAGCTATTGAAAAGGACATTAGTATCTGCTGGGAGGAAGCCAAAATTATCAGAAAATTGCATGACCTTAAGTTTAAGTCATCAGCGTAAGCTATAATATCAGATTGAGTTAAAGATAAGATAGGGTCAATAGAAGCAACTTCGCAAGAAGAAAGCAACTTCGCGCGGTTGTGCGCGTACAGTGTGTCTTGGACTAGCTTTTTACAGTTGCTCGAGTTAACGAGCTTAGCCGCGCGAAAGGAGATGAAAAAGTAGAACTTTGACCAATCAGCACGGACGAACAATACGGTGCGGCAAGACGTGAAGGAAGCAATCAACCAATAGAAACGAATGTTTAATAAACTTGGAAAATGGCGAAAATTCAACTGTGTGGTTGGGATTCAGATAAAGAATTTGTTTTAGAAGTAAAAAGAGACCATATCTATATCACAAGAGATTAAAAGAATACAGAAAATATATGATCACTTCTTTCTAATAGCAAATCAACTACACTTCGCAAATGATCTGTATCGGCAGATCCATGAAACATGAGAAATAACTCGACTGCAATGTAGATAGGCTGCGGCGCAGTGCAACGCGAAGCAAAGGATGCAAATTTTTGTGTCAAGATGACACAAAAATTTGCATCATGATCTGTATCGGCAGATCCATGAAACATGAGAAATAACTCGACTGCAATGTAGATAGGTTGCGGCGCAGTGCAACGCGAAGCAAAGAATGCAAATTTTTGTGTCATCTTTGCTTCGCTTCGCGTCGCGTTCAGTGTGTCACGGCCTTAAAAATTGTCAGTCAATAAAACCGGTAATGATACTTCTCTGCAATGTTCATTTTTGTTCGGCAGGAAAGCTACACTAAAGGAAAAATGAATATTTTTTGGATCAATAATAGAATTTGGGAAATAAATTAATAATGTTTTCAGACTAAACAAATTATGAGAAACGACTTTTCTCAAATTAATTAAGGAAATTTTTAAAATGAAAAGAGTCTCTTGTTATTTTATTTTTATTTTTTGTTATATTTAACCTGAATTTTTAGAAAACTAATTTAAAAAAAAAAATTTTAAATTTTCATCAATTTTCAAAAATAATAATATTTATTTTAAAAAATAAGAAATGATGAAAAAATGATTAAGATTTAAAATTTTTAGTTAATAAAATCTTCATTATTCTAGTTTTTAAAACAAAAATAATAGATTTTACATTTGTGGAACTTCGACCATCATTTGGTGACCTTGCGGAGCGATACAATATCAGTAGTATAAGAATTGTCACATCTGGCATACTTTGTGCGCTGCGAGTCACGTGCGTTCCATGCACTCCGTGCATGTGTGTTCGTGAACCGAAACATCGTTCGTAAAGTGAAGCAAAATCTGTTCGCAAATGGTGTTTGTAGACTGATTTGTTTGTGAACCGAGACGTTTGTGATCCGAGGTACCACTGTATTTGAATTAATTTTTTATTTATTTACTGATCTAGTATAATTCTCAAAACTTTGAATTGTTTTATATTATTATACTATGATATATGTTAGAAATAGATTAGCATATTCTAAATATATGTTATTTTTATAAAGGAATTCAAATGCATAATAAATTATATATATGTTAGAAATAGATTAGCATATTCTAAATATATGTTATTTTTATAAAGGAATTCAGACTAATGCATAATAAATTATAAAAAAAAAAATAGTTCAGAAAAAATAGAAAAATAAACAACAGAAGCTTCAAAAATAAATTTTTAAATTAAAACAAGTTAAAGATATTTGAAATATTTTAAATGATATATATCAAATTAGAATCCCATTTACAGCTTCATTGAATGTATCCCATATTTTTTGATATAAATTAAGAAACATAGCTTCTGGACTACAATTAAATTCAGATACTGTTCTTAAAATATGTTATGGTGTTGTTGTTATCATAAAATGATTGGGAGTTAATGAAATATAAAGCATTTCAGTAAATGGTTATGACTTCAAAGTTTGGAAACCTCTTTTCTAGAGTAACAGAGTACTCTGGCTTAAAATTGCCTGAGAATGTTTTAGAGTTTCAAAGAAAAATCTGAGAGATTAATATTGGAATACTATTAAAGTTTCTGGTAATAATTCTGAGATGATCATATGCCCCAAAGATAACATGAGTGATCTGCAAGATCATTAATGGAACAATAATTCTGGAATTACTGTATCTAAAGACAATATCATTGTAAGAGTGTTAACAACTGGTGACATCACAATATATATCAATTTGATATTATCACATCATAACAATTGATATGATTAGTTATATACATAGAGGGAAAAATTGTGCAGTAGAAATTCTTAGACATCCTGGCTAATATTTCTATAAAATATGGTTTTTCAATTAAAATAAAACCCCCATATCTGCAATTTTAATTAACTGTAGTTGACTGTTGTCAAAAAAAATTAAATAGAAAATTCATAAATACAGTAAACATTCATAATTTAAGTTCCTTTCATCATATCAAGTAGGCATTGTATCGTCATCACAAGAAGAATGAAGAAGGGTAAGTACAAAATAATATTTTAGAGAGAGAGAAAGAGACCACATTCACATAAATTTTATTATTAATGTCTTGTGTCTAATTTATAAATTAAACTTTGTCATAGTATGCACAATATATAGTGTTCACTATTTATCAACAGTTTCAGATATCTATAGGTGGGCTTGGAACATATATCCTGAGATAGGAGAGTTCTATTGTATTATTTAACAGGATTTATATACACCTATTATCATAAATAAACACACAAAATATATTTTTTTTACAGATATCATGACTGAACCTAAGAAAAAATACAGATCTAATAATTTATAAATTTTTTCCACTTCGAATAAGGCTGATTTATTTTTATACCATTAATATTTTTATTATTTAACTTTGTTTTGAGAATTTATTCAATTTGTTAGTATAAGTTTCTAACTTCATTCTTCACTATTTAGGTCTAACACTTATTTGATACTTTTAGCCATAAGTTTCCAGTTATTTGTTTTGTTGGTTAGATGTTAGTTATCAATAAATTGTTTTTGATTTGATATATTTATTGTAGGAAATAGTAAAAAACCAGAGCTCAGGCCGGAATCTGGATTTGCATAGTTGTTAGAACTGTTAGGTTGAATTTAGTTTATTATTGCTGCTGTGATTGGTATTTTTGAAAATTAGTGACTTTGCAAACTAAATTAAAACAATATGATGATTTTTAATTGGATTTTGTATTTTCGTTTAAATTGGTGTATTTTTTTAAATTATTTATTTCTTGTTAAATTTAGTTTAATATTTGACAATTTAATATCAAATACATATATCTAATACTGATCAAAGAACAAAACCCAGTTTATTAGTTTCATTAGAATTTTAGTTTATCTTTTGCCATCTTATGCAAAAATCACTGTATACCTGATGTTGTGGGCACTATTAATAGCATAACTATTGCAAAATATTTTGTTTCCATCAAGAGAAATTGCACTTTTTTAAGTATATAAATTGTTATATCTTTTGATAATTTTATACACCTATTATCATAAATAAACACACAAAATATATTTTTTTTACAGATATCATGACTAAACCTAAGAAAAAATACAGACAATATAGTTTTGAATATTTGAATTATGGCTTTATTCAGTCATCTACAAACAATACATGTGTCTGATTTGCCAAAAAATTTTTTGATGGTGCAGAGTAATTTTTTTCTGAAAAGGGGATGGTAAGCAAATAAATTTGGTAACCTCTGCTTTAATCTTTTGAAGTCTGCAAATATTACAAAATAAGCCTAATCAATATACAAAAAATTCATATTGTGAAATCCATTGGCCTTTATATTAAAATCATCTATCTGAGTAATGTCATCAATCTTCATAGAAACCAATGTTTATCAACAAATGGGTTAATTAATAACAATAAATAACTTTTAAGTAGTAACTTAGTTTACCACTTCCATACTCTAATACAAAAGAAAACAATCAGTAATCAATAAAATAACAAGAGAGCTGAAAGTCATTAGCAATAAGCATTTCTAAACCATATCTTATCATCTGTTCATTAGGCAAGGTTTAAAGAAGTTCCATACTCAGCTCATTTACATAATCATTCATGCAACTATTTCAGTTTTTAGTTTTTACGTATGAAACAATTCTTATCATCCCTGTTATAATTTGATAATCATTGTGTACCAATAACAAATCATTGACAAAAGACTATTCTCTAACTCATTTAGAACTCTAATTGGTTTAGTAATATTGTTTTAGATTAGATAACCTTCACTACACAAATGAGTTTGTTGGTAAGATAGCAGTTCTGTTCCTTAATGCATAATTTCTAATTTCCTGAGGCAGACAGAGTAAAATATGTATTAATTCTTAAAATAAATATAAAACCAAAATAATAATAATAATAATAAAAAGAAGAAATATTAATTAGGAAAATTCTGAGTTAATTCTTTGCAATAAGATTATTTCCACAGTCAATGCATGCTTATTAGTGTTTGATGTTAATATTGAATAATAATTAAAATAAAATAAAATGCTATAATGCTTCATGAATAAAGTGACCAGATGTTTTATGTTGGAATATGGGATGTGTGTAAATAATATATTAACATGTTTAACATGTTCATGAGGACACATAATAGAGTGCATAATAAAATAAAAATAGGACAGGTCCAAGTTAACTTCCTCACAACCTGACCTATTTTGTTCTACAAGTTTGTCTTTTTCATTCTGGAGACAGTGTAAAGTAGTAAATTGTCTTTGTGCCACTAAAAGCTAAAGATGATCACTAGTTTGACTGAAACTATTCTAAAGTTTTTTTATTAAAATTTTTTTATTTTTTTGAAATTACTTTTGAGTTTTATTGTTGTATATTGTTTCTGATTTATTAGAAAATTACATTGTTATATAACATATTGATGTAATTCTTATTAAATAAATAATTGTTTGATAAATAATTACAAAAACAAAAAAAAGTTCAGTTGCACAAGCAGAAATAATAAAGCTTGAACTTATATTATCATAATTTAGATATAATAATTTTTAACAGAATTGAATATTATTATAATAATAAACTGATATATTATTACTGGTTTATTAATTATTGAAAATATATTATAGGAACATGTAATGATATAATAAGTTAATATTAAAAATTGCAATAAATTAACCATTGTTTGATAAGTACAGGTAATTCTCGACTTACAATATATGATGGTGGGATTGGACTGTAAATGGATTTATAATCGAACCTTGCTATTGTAAGACAGAATGGTCATAAATCATAAATATCCATAATTTATGGATTTCTCATTACTACTATTTATTATGACTATACATTATCTTAATAAACATAATAAACACAAAATTGCAAGGAACCAGACATTGCTACAAGGATAATTTCCATATATCATATCAATAGTCAAGGACTTTAACCCATGGAAATGCATTGATCAATCATAGAATTTATTGTTGACATTGCTGTCCTAAATATGAATGGTCTTAAGTTGAGGATTATCAGCAGTCATAAAGATTCAAGAACATAGAGTATTTAATCAATCTAATCATTTCAAGAATATTAGCAATATTATTACAATAGTTGAACATAAAATCATAAATTTGGCAATTATTTAATCTCTTTTTTAGGTCCCTCTTCAGATTTAATCTGAAACAAGAGTCTTGTTTGGTTCACTCTCAGCACATCCATGTGATCTCACATGGAATCACTGGACATTAATGGATTAATGTGAAAATAAAACATTTTTAAAATAAAAGAACCTTCATTTTAAGTTTTTAAATTATAGTAAACTTTTATGTTAAATTATAAAATTTTGAAAAATATTTTATTATATTTAAGAATTTAGAAGGACCTGATCCTCCATCTCATTGCCCTCCTTTATTGTATGTTCAAGTAAGAAATTCTTCTGCAATTCTTCAACCAATATGGGTATGACATTTTTTTAAATTATTAAGCTATTATAGTTTAAACTATCTATTACTATTGTTACAGGAAAAAAATATTCTTATATTAGTAACAGAAAATTAACACACTATTTGATGACGAATTTTTCTTGATCCAGTGATGATATTTTTTTGGTGCAATTAAATCTAATATTCAATGAAATAATGAATAATATAAAATAATTCTATAACAGTACATAAGTTATATGTAAAATGATATTTATTGTTGATCACAAATAAAAACAAGAATATATATATAATTACAAAAAAATATATTTATTTCTGGGATGCTTTCAGAGATAAGTTGTGTGATGCAAAACTTTGTATTCAAGTTATTAGATCATATAATAACTTGAGTACAAATTTTTTAAGGAACTGTACATCAAAACAGAAGAAAGAGTACTCTTGTATACTCTTTTGTGTACTCTTTCTCATGATTAACTTGCCATTTGATAGGTTGGATATGACAAATTCTAATAATCTAAAATTATGTGAAATTATTAGGAAATGTTATGTAAAAGCCTAAAATACTCTATCGTTGAAAATATAATACAGTAGTACGTGCATATCTGTGGAGATAGGTTCCAAACTCTTCTATGAATACCTGAAACTTCAGATAATAGCAAAAACTATATATTGTATGTGCTGTTTATACATATGATGAAGTTTAATTTATAAATTAAGCACAATAAGACATTAACAACAATAACTAATAACAATATAGAACAATTATAATAATAGTAGTTATATGAATGTGGTGTCTATCTCTCTCTCTCTCTCTCTCTCTCTCTCTCTCTAAAATATTGTTCTGTACTCACCTCTTGTCTTTGTTCTTCTTCTTGTGATGATGCACAGTGCCTACATGATGTGATGAAATAAACTTAAATTATGAGTATTGTATTTCTGAATTTTCTATTTTATTTGAGTATTGTAGTTCTGAATTTTAATTTTTTCAGACTGCAATCAACTGCAGATAAGGGGTTTCATTGTATGCTATAATATCAACAGCTTGTTTCTATTGAATTTCAAGATTTGTTTAAATTAAATCCTTTCATTTACTTTGAGGAATTATATTTCATGTCAGAACTTGTAAGTTCATACTATATTAGCAATAATTCTAGCAAACCTGTGCATGACATTGCTCAGAGAATCTATGGTTTTAAATATAACAATGAATTAATTTTATATTAATTTTTCAACTTCCTGCTTAATAATATAAAATTAATTCATAGTTACATCTAAATCTATACAAAATTATAGATTGAATAGACACAGTTGAGGAACAAGAATAGATTGCGATTCTTTTTCCTCAACTGCTTTATTTCTTCATGATTGACTATGGATTAATCTATTACCATAATCTAATTATTGCGATTCTTTTTCCTCAACTGCTTTATTTCTTCATGATTGACTATGGATTAATCTATCACCATAATCTCTCTTTTTTGAGAAGAATCCCATTCCCTTATTTCATTTTGCTATACTCTTTCAGATTCTCCATGATATCATCTATGACATCTTACATGATATTAATCAACTAAACTTGTTATGAATAATGCATGTTTTGCTACCAGTGAATTTTTTCTACTTTTTAATAATTGTAAATAGTATAAATAAAGTATATGAATAGCAACATATATAATCCCTGTGACAGATGCAGTGAAGTTGAATTTAGATCACCAAAACAGATTGCCGCTTTGCAATATTTTTTTGATCTGTTTTTTATTTTACATAAACCAATCTAAGTTGAAGAGAAGTTTTTGATATTAATTCTTAAAAATCAAAAAGATTTATTTCATATAGCTTAATACCTATGCTTCTCTACAATATTTAATTACTTTAAATACATTTTGACTCCAATAAACTTTTCTTTGATTGCAATGAACAATTTAAATTTAACATTATTTTTCAATTTTAGTGCATTTTGTCTCTCTCTCTCTCTCTCTCTCTCTCTCTCTCTCTCTCTTTGAGTCAGTTTTATTTTTGAGTTTCTTAACTTCATTGTTTCATTTTTATAAAGATATAGATAAGTCTACAAAATACTGTTAGGGACCATCAGAGAAACATCCTCTGCCAAATAAAATCCCTTTTTATTTTTACCCCTTTAGGGATGAAATTTTGAAAATTTATTAAAATACTTTCTAAAGATTTTAAAAAGACACCTATAGGCAAAAAAAAATGTTATAATTCAACAAACACAGGATATACAAAAGGTTCTATAATTCACACCCATTCTAGATTCATTCCTTTAGATGTTGATTAGGCAAAATCTTGAATTTGCCTAATCAACACCTAAAATACTTTTAAGCATTTATGTGTGTAACTTTTTTAAGCAAAAATCAAGTCAATATTTCACCAAGCCTAAAAAATATTAAGAAATCTGTGAAAACAACATTTTACATTTTATCCCTTTTCACTTCCCTTAGGAATAAATTTCTAAAAATCCCTTAGTGGATGTTTACATTATGGAAGGAATATACTCTCTGAATTTCATGATTCTAAGTCCAGGGTTTGGGTTAGGCATTGATGAATCAGTCAGTCGGCACATTTGTTTTTTATATGTATAGATATGCAGTTGTAAATATAAATAATTCAGCTCAATTTCGAAAGTGGGAAATATATTGATACTTTAATAAACTTGAAGATCTTTCAGTTTTACTAAGACATCTTCAGCAAATCAAACATAACATATAAGAATTTGAACGTAAAAACTTAGTAAGAACATAATTTAAAATTAAAAAGTAATGTATGGGTAATTTTTCAGATTAAACCTTTCTACAAGACAATACAGACTAACACAACGGAGGCAGGTCGTTTCTTATCGTCTTATTACATACACATCGTTGACACATGTCGGCACTAATATAAACATCCATTCTTTAGTAAATATCATCATTGATAAATAATATATAACAATACTGTATTCGGCAATACTAGCATGATGAGAATCAGTTATCTATCATCATGAATCTGGCAAGTGTGCATCTACTTAAGGATCTATCGTTACTGTACCTAGCAATATTCATTTTCAGTATCGATTTATTATTTAAAATTTTTAAATCTTTGCCAAGATGTCAAGAAAAGGAGTTACACTTTCAAGTAAAATTGTTTTGCTGGATAAAATTAAAAGCCAGCCATTTAATATATAAAATTGCTTTGCTGGATAAAATTAAAAGCCAGCCATTTAATACAAACTGTGGTAGACTCCTGATATAACTATTGTACCAAAATCTACCATAGTGCATTTTCTATTGATACAACAAGAAAATCAATTGCATGAGGAGTAGGCATTACAGAAAGAAATTCCGGGAACATTCAAAAGAAAGCGTGATGGAAAGGATCCAGAAGTCGAAGAAGCATTAGATCAATGGATTTCTATAGTTAGTGGGCAAGGCGTGAATTTCAGTGGCCCAGTGTTGAAGAAAAAGTCAGAGGAGATCTGTAAAAAACTAATAATTAGGTACCTATTTTAATAAATCATTAAAATAGTTACCTAATTATTATTTTTTAACCTATTATTTATTTACCTACGAGTACCTTACCTTACCTTACCTTACCTATTATTTATTTTAAAATTTATTACTACTTTGTTACCTAATTATTATTTTTTAACCTATTATTTATTTACCTACGAGTACCTTACCTTACCTATTATTTATTTTAAAATTTATTACTACTTCGTTTAATTGGGACAATCGCTTAATTGAGACAAAATGGCTTAGTCCCGACATGTCCCAATTAAGTGGAATCCACTAATATTATAACATTGTATAAAAAATATTTACATATTAAAAAATAATACATAATAGAATAAAACGAAATAATAAAAATATTTAGTCACTATATTATTGCGTTTTAAACCAGCCACTGTGGCGGTACTACAGAAGGCTGATTGTTGTTTATCACGTGGTATTGTTTTTTATAATCTTGTATAATTAATGACTCCACAATTTTTATATCTTCTGAATTATTTAGCTGTTTAATAATATTTGTCTGGTCCCAGAGGATACTCATAAAATGAACTGGCCAGAGCAGTGTCAAAGGTCGCGGCCTCTATTGACCGTTGCCTGGTCCCAGTGGATGGTGATGTTATACTCATAAAATGAACTGGCCAGAGCAGTGTCGAAGGTCACAGCCTCTATTGACCGTTTATGTTCTTTAAGCCTAGTTTTCAGACATCGTTTCATGCTGCCTACGTACACCTCATCTCTTTTTAAATCATTATTAAATATAGGTATAACATACACCCCTGAGTGGTCTAAAGGTGGTATAGAAGGTTTGACATTTTTTACATTATGGTATACCGTATCAAGTCTATTATTTCTTACACCAACTCTGTTAAATACCAAAACCTATAGAGATTATTAAGAAAGCACTCTACAATAGAAATGTAATTCATCCTTTTAATAGACTTGAAACGGCATACCATAATGTAAAAAATGTCAAACCTTTCTATACCACCTTTAGACCGCTCGGGGGTGTATGTTATACCTATATTTAATAATGATTTAAAAAGAGATGAGGTGTACGTAGGCAGCATGAAACGATGTCTGAAAACTAGGCTTAAAGAACATAAACGGTCAATAGAGGCTGTGACCTTCGACACTGCTCTGGCCAGTTCATTTTATGAGTATAACATCACCATCCACTGGGACCAGGCAAAAATTATTAAACAGCTAAATAATTCGGAAGATATAAAAAATTGCAGAATCATTAATTATACAAGATTATAAAAAACAATACCAGGTGATAAATGACAATCAGCCTTCTGTAGGACCGCCACAGTGGCTGGTTTAAAACGCAATAATATAATGACTAAATACAGTGGATTCCACTTAATTGGGACATGTCGGGACTAAGCCATTTTGTCTCAATTAAGCGATTGTCCCAATTAAACAAAGTAGTAATAAATTTTAAAATAAATAATAGGTAAGGTAAGGTACTCGTAGGTAAATAAATAATAGGTTAAAAAATAATAATTAGGTAACTATTTTAATGATTTATTAAAATAGGTACCTAATTATTAGTTTTTTACAGATCTCCTCTGACTTTTTCTTCAACACTGGGCCACTGAAATTCACGCCTTGCCCACTAACTATAGAAATCCATTGATCTAATGCTTCTTCGACTTCTGGATCCTTTCCATCACGCTTTCTTTTGAATGTTCCCGGAATTTCTTTCTGTAATGCCTACTCCTCATGCAATTGATTTTCTTGTTGTATCAATAGAAAATGCACTATGGTAGATTTTGGTACAATAGTTATATCAGGAGTCTACCACAGTTTGTATTAAATGGCTGGCTTTTAATTTTATCCAGCAAAGCAATTTTACTTGAAAGTATAAAATCATTTCTTGACATCTTGGCAAAGATTTAAAAATTTTAAATAAAATCGATAAATCGATACTGAAAATGAATATTGCTAGGTACAGTAACGATAGATCCTTAAGTAGATGCACACTTGCCAGATTCATGATGATAGATAACTGATTCTCATCATGCTAGTATTGCCGAATACAGTATTGTTATATATTATTTATCAATGATGATATTTACTAAAGAATGGATGTTTATATTAGTGCCGACATGTGTCGACGATGTGTATGTAATAAGATGATAAGAAACGACCCACCTCCGTTGTGTTAGTCTGTATTGTCTTGTAGAAATGTTTAATCTGAAAAATTACCCATACAATAAAATGTTGTTATAATTTTAATATAGGAATTTTTTAAGAAAGCACATAACAAGTATTAGTGTACATAGTATTGCGATACTTTTGAAAAATCCCTAAAATATATCAAAAATTGAAAATTCTTTTTCTGCTATCGCTTTTGAAAAATCCCTAAAATATATCAAAAATTGAAAATTCCTTTTCTATTTCTTGATATCTTGGCAAAGATTAGTGTATGTATGTATAGCCATACTTCCGAAAAATCCCTAAAATATATCAAAAATTGAAAATTCTTTTTCTGCTATGGTCCCAATTAAGCATTTAAATTATGTATTAGTTTATTAATTTGGTTTCTCCCAATTAAGCGTTTAAATTATGTATTAGTTTATTAGTTTGGTTTCCGATAAATTATGTATTAGTTTATTAGTTTGGTTTTTGTTTTTTGAGATTTGACCCAATTACATGGCTGTCCCAATTAAGCGGAATCCACTGTATTTTTATTACTTTTATTATTTCGTTTTATTCTACTATGTATTATTTTTTAATATGTAAATATTTTTTATACAAGGTTATAATATTAATTTTTAATTTTAAATTATGTTCTTACTGTTTTTACGTTCGAATTCTTATACATTATGTTTGATTTGCTGAAGATGGCTTAGTAAAGCTGAAAGATCTTCAAGTTTATTAAAGTATATTTTCTACTTTTGAAATTGAGCTGAATTATTTACATTTAGTAAGAAGTGAGATGAAATTATGCATTATGATATGCAATTGTTTAAACTTTTGAAAAATTTAACTTTAAAAAAAATGCAATTGTTTTTTGCAATTTTTTTTATTTTTAAAATAATACATTTACTCTTGAAAATAATAATAAATTACAGAAAATAACTGTTTATTATATTATTTGATTATTTTTATTACATTATTATTTGATTGCTTGATATTATTATGTATTTAATTTCTTAATTTTCTGATATAATCCAAAATGATGATAAATTTAGTACACAATAAGTTGAGAATGAAAAGAAAAGTTTTTAAATAAAGATTAGTTTATTTTCAACAAATTGTCTATAGAAAATTATTATAACAAATTATAAAGAGGATGGAATGATTATTCAGATAAATAGTAATTTATCTTATATGAATAAAATAATAGAAATAAATTGTAGAAATAATAATTGATGACTGTGTTCTTTCTCTTCTCAATACAACTAGGAGAGATTCCAATATTTTAAATATAGAAAATATCAATGATCAAATATAAAAGAAGAATATTTTCATATATATTTAAATATGAATATTCACATATTTTTAATAATAGTATTGAGAAGAAATACTGGTAAGCATTTGTTAAAAATAAATATGATGGATCTATAAATTCCTAAGGACGTGCTACTAATGCAAAGAAAGTACAATATAACCACTTTATATATTTTCAGTCCTATTTCTATAGTATTTGATATTTAAATACATAGAAAAATATTAATTTATGAATAGTCATTGGTATTTGTGAATTTTTAATAATAGAATCTTTGTTAGAAAAAAAAATGATGCATCACAGGACTGAAGCAAAGGGATGATGATGACACACTGCAATTGAGGCAACAAATTTTATGACCTTATAATAATTTTTCTAATTTTTAACACATTGCAATTCAGTTCCATATGTCACACTAGTAATGTCAAATTACACTTACTACCAACAGTGTACATTATATGGAACTGTTTACAGTTCTGTTGTTCAAGTATCCCACATGATTTTCATATTGATGTATAGGTATATGTGGTTCTGACATTGTGTTCTATATTATAATGCAAGTTTCATTCTCTAGTATCAAAAATTAAATATTTTATTATTTTTTTAAAGGATGGTAAAACTTATAATATTGTAAAATGAGTAAAATCTCATTTTACATTAAATGAAAATTTCATTTAATGTACATTTAGCAAGCATTAATTTGTTTATCTAATAGAATTTAGTACATATCAAATAAAAAATTATTATTTACAATTATTATAAAATCTGCAAATTTTTGAAAATTTCAGAATTTTTCATTTTTTGTTATTATTATATAAAGTAACTGCTAATTACTGCTTCTTCAATAATTATATACAAATTTATGAAATGCAATATAAGAATCATTTCTGTTTCATTATAAGAAAAAATATCCTCTGAACTTTTAAGAATTAAACCAAAAATTTTATTTCAACCAAAACATTGCCACACTGGTTTATTATATAAAACAACAAACAGATCAAATTACATTGTAAAATGCCAGTCCATGGTAGTGACTTTAATTTCACTTTATTGCATCTGGCCAGTCTTCAGTGTGTTAACTAACCTGTGAGTAAACCAAACCCTCCTTTAAAAAAATTTTGCTTTAGAGAATTTTTGACTTATACACAAATACTTAAACTATATATAATGCTACTAGAACAACTTTCCTTAGCATTAAAAGAAAATGAAAATTCAAAGTTTTTCATTTTCAAATAAGAGAAAATTTTTAATTATAGTATACATTAAATTTTGTGTTGTAGTAAATAAATGAAATTATAAATTAATTATTCTATGAAAATTAATGTTTTATAACATCATGAATATTTTCATTATTTTGGCAATGTCATGTTCTGCTATTCTATTTTAATCCTAGCTTAACTGCCATTTTTTCCCCCTATATTTTTAATATGTTTTAGATGAACCTATTTTGAGAATGGCCTTGAAGATGAAGCAGATAAGTTTTTGGCATATTTCAGTTAGTTCATTTCTTTACACAAAACAACTTCAGTATCTACTATTACTGTCTACTATTATCCATTTCTACTACTATCTATCTTTAAATGTTTATACTTGTCATGTATGATATGGTTAATTTTTAGTAAAATAATAATTAATTTTTTTTACAATTTTGTAATTTTATTAGATAAAAAATCTGTAAATGGCAATTTCCTAATTTTTCTATTTAAATGGTGATATAAATGAAATAAAATTAGTTTCAAAATTTTTGATTAGCAATAATCATTTCTACCAATTATATATATTGAACATTTCTGTTTAAAGAAATTATTAATAATATATAGGAATTATATATTTATTTATATCTTGATTCATATTATAAAATATTTTGCAAATTTTCTGTTTTGAAGAGTAAACTTTATTTTTTCTGTCAAATGCTTTCTGTATCTTTATTTATATGACCCAAATATAGATTAGGTACACTCAATAAATCTTAGTTTTATTTTTAAAAAATTTAAACCTTGATTATAAAAAGTTTAGTAATACAAGGAATCCACAAGCACTCTTAAGTAGGAAAAATGTGTATTTTCCTGCTTATAGTGCTTGTGGATTCCTTGTATTTCCTAGAAGCAGCAGAACTTGACAGATAATGATTATTAGTAATATATTTTAGCAGTACTACCATTAAAAGTTGTCATAATCTCAAGCAGGGCTAACTAAATAAACCATTGGACTAAATCGGGTGGGCAAACCGTGGCCCGCGGGCCGCATGCGGCCCTGGGAGCTACTTAATGCGGCCCTCCATTCAATAGCTATAATACCAAAATTTTATCGATAAATAAAAGGAATACAAAAATATATCAAATCTGTTAATATAGTAATATAGTAACATAGTTAATATAATTCATGTAATTTCTAGAAAAGCAATAAATAATAATTCATTTGGTAAATTGTAGATGTTATTACAGTGTCTATTTCTTATAAAAATAGATTTGATTAACAGTTAATCAGAATAAACGTCATTGTATAAGAAATACGTGGCAAAATACATTAAAAATCAAATAAAATCATTTTGTTGGTCAATCAACTCAATACCTTTTGTAATTTCGTGGTGTTTGTATTTAATATTTATGCAATTGATATGTTTTTAATTATTGTTTCAAATTTAAAATGATTAAATTATAATTTTAATACATAATTTAAAATAATTTCGACCCTGCCGAGCTTCTATAAAAATGGTGTTTCACTTTTTTCAGACTGCTGGCATTATTCAAACCCATGATTCATATAACAACCAATGAAAACTGATCTACTAGAAAAATTGGCTTAATTTTAATATGTCACTCTTTTTATAACATCTTAGTCAGCAAATGCATCCCTTAGGATCTTTCTATTTTGGCTACATAATTTTCTAAGAGAATTTTAAACAACCTAGTTCCGCTGCTTCTATTAACGTAGCAAATAACACCAAGCACTTGAAGCAGGACAAACACAAGTTTATTATTAGATATATATAAACTACTGCGTTCCGATACGGGGTATATCTTCAGTCACTTCTGAGTACCGGCTGAGGAGGGCCGTAGAAGGCCGAAAGCGTTTCCGGAAAGACTGCACTATTATTAGTATATGTAGTTTATATATATCTAATAATAAACTTGTGTTTGTCCTGCTTCAAGTGCTTGGTGTTATTTACTACGTTAATAGAAGCAGCGGAACTAGGTTGTTTAAAATT
>AYEL01085348.1:0-77556 GCA_000484575.1 Olivierus martensii | reverse complement strand
TAATTTGTGAATATAAAATTAAAAATCCTTCTGCTACTCAGCAATTTATTTCTGATCATCTTAAATTAAATGAAACAATGTCATTCTAGTCTATACATGTTTTCTCACATGTTACCATTAACCCTCCATAAACCGCCACCCTCCTTTACCGCCAGAGAGGACCTTCGAACCGATGGTGGCGGCTTAAAGAGGTTTGACTGTGTGTATACTGTGAAGAATATAAAATGAAATAAACATAACAAAAATAAAAAATTAGCAATATCTTTAAGATCAAAACAGCAAGAGCTTAAATCCATAGTAACTACAGTATTTCAGATATATTGTTGCATGAATGAAAATTTTTCTAAATATATTTTGTGCAATTTGATTTATTCCAAAATATTTACTTATTTAAAATTTCATTATTCTCATTCCAACTTAAGTAATTTGAAATTAGATGGAATATATTTAATTACTAAAACAATCCTGTGAATTCCTCTCCTAATTATATATATGTTACGGCCAATGTCCGATGTATAGCCAATTTGTGAAATGGCTGGCCACTTCTAGATTTGGCCAAAGCCCGAAATATATTAGAATTTATGACTATTTTGGGGTCTGGCCAGGCAATTTGAGAAGTCTGAGAAAAAGTGGCCAAAGCTAGAAGCTTTGTGGAACTAAGTAAACAGTGCATTCATACGAATTTTGGCTTATTTGCCAGCAAGAATGGGATTGTCTGTCTCATCATATGTTTGTCTTACAATACTGATGCAAGAGATTATAGAACTTAACCTTCTAATATGAATGGGACTGTTTCTCAGAGTAAGGAAAAAGTATACACATATATTTCGGGCTTTGGACAAATCTAGAAGTTGCCATTCATTTTGTGGATTGGCTATACTTTGGGCATTGGCTATAACATATACACGGGAGAGCAAAAGTTAAAAAAAGATAACTTACAAATTATTTTTCCTAATTAAATACGAAATCTGAAAATATCAAAAATATGTTCAAAGCATGCTGAATATATAAACAATGTTTAAAATAGTATACACTATCAGCAATATGAAAATCTTGAGTTACTATAGAAGTTGTGCTACTAGAGATTTAATTATTTTTGATATTTGGAATTTTTATTTCAGTTTTGAAATAGCATTTTTTAAGATTTTGCTAACATTATTTAATTGATTCTTTGTCATGGCATGGTATTGATTGGATGGAGATAAGATTGAATCAAGCTGACATGGCTAGGAAATTGAATGTTTCAAGAATTGTATATTAAGGCTTTGGAAATAATTTCAGGATAGAGAGAACATTGCTAAAAGGTATGTTGAAGGGTTTAATTTATGTCACAAGACTTCAAGATGATCATTATTTGTAAATCACTAAGCATCATAGGAAACAAGCCGAGTATGAGGCATACTCTATCTCACTAAAGCTACTAAAAAGAAACTTTCAAGACAAACTTAAACAAGAAATTTATATCTCCCTTATTCTCAATTCAAAAAAAAAATTTTTAAATTGGTATTGTCAATATACCACTTGGGACACTAACAAGTAGAGAAAATTTCTGTTTGCAGTTAAGTCAGATTCAGTTTGTAATCTGATTCCAGAAGAATTTTTAGCTGAAAAGTACATGCCATAAGATAGTCTATCAAGCATTAAAGAAATCAAATCATTTTACAGATGAGATCCTATGATGTGAACAGGGATTACTATCAATGGCCATACAGATCTCTACATCTTTAAGAGAAGACTTTTAATAGACAATGTTATAGATTTGAGATCCTTGAACTATTAAGTTCTTGCATTTGCAGATGTTGTGGATCTAGGATTCATACTGATGGATGATAATGTCCATTATATAGGCATCATCAAATTTGAGTCAGAAGATTTGGTTGTTCAAATTTCCTGACTTAAATCCATTATGTATGCTTTTGAAAGATGGATTGTCACTTTTATTCCTCTTCACAGAAATCTTGTTGAATTAAGAATGTGTTTTTGTATGTATGGTCCAGTGGCGAACTGAAAACTGAAAGGTCCCCGCAAAAATAGGGGCCCCCTCTTTTTTAATTTATCAATATAATTTATTTCAAATGCTATGTAAACTCTCTAACACTGGGTGTCAACATTTATTTATAAGGATGTTGACATAAAAAAACCTAATACAAACTAATTTATTAATGAGGTTAATACGTGAAACTTTATACATGTGAAAATAATTTTATTATACAGGATAAACCCGAATTCAGGAAATACTAGAATTTCCTAGTCAAAAAGAGAACATCCTAACACTTGTCGGACGTTCTAGTATTTCCTAGGCCGAATACGAAATACCGAATATTTCTTATTCAAAGTCCGGAATTTCTGGTTTTTCCTAGTCAAAATCCAAAGTAGCAAACAGTTAAAAGAAAAGTGTTTATTTCTCATGTATTCCCTCTCAGAGTTCAATATTTGCCAACAGATATTTCTTTCTTTAGAGAATATCTAACTTACATCTGTGCATAAAAAGAATAACATTTTGGTAATTCTAAATGCCACAAAAGCCTACCTTGCAAAAATAAATAAGAGATACCTAGTTCCGTTTTTCAACTTTTTTAATTTTTTACTTTGTATTTTATGTTGAACTTTGACTAATAAAAATATTCAAATATTTGTCCATAAAAAATAAAAAAATTGACAATTTCAATTCTTTAAAGTCAACCATGTAATAATGAATGAGAGTTAGCTCTATTTTCAATTTGTCGTATTTCATTTTCTCAACAGAACAGAAAATAATAATGAAATTGTTATTTCCTATCAAGTAATAAAAATATGAATTATGTTCATTATAATAATGTTTTTTTATCAATTAATCAACAATTTTTTATTCACAGTATTACCATAAATACAAAAATAAAAAAATAACTAGGAACCTGTTATTTATTTTGCAAGATAGGCTTTTGTGGCATTTAGAATTACACAATGTTATTCTTTTTATACAAACATAATTCAGACAGACAATGCTTCATGCATTTAACGTGGATTTAGCCCTATGTACGTACTTCCACTGGCACAGATTGCAGCCTTCCTCAATGAGATTTGTTTATTCTTGCGAATATTCTCTTAAGAAAGAAAATTCTGCTGGCAAATATCGAAAACTGAGCGGGAATACATGATATAAAGACATTCATGATATGAAGACTTTTCTTTTAACTGTTTGCCACTTCGGGTTTTGACTAGGAAAAACTAGAAATTCCAAACCTCGAATAAAAAATGTTTGGCATTTCGAGTTCGGCCTAGGAAATACTAGAACATCCGACAAGCGTTAGGACGTTCTTGTTTTGACTAGGAAATTCTAGTATTTCCTGAATTCGGGTTTATCCTGTAACATATATACAAATTGTAAAACTTTTAAACAGATGTACATTGATTTAAATGAAAGTAATTTTATTTGGACAAATTAAACAATAATTAAATACATCAGAAGATATTTAAGTTTACACGCTGTTACGAAATCGTTCCAAACGTATGGCATTTTTATTCGCAAATTCTTCTATGAGTAGATTGATATAGTTTTTTTAGCTTTGTCACATTCTATGGATAACATAGCTAAACCTGCTAATTGCACTTGCGTCGTTAAACACACGATTACATTCTAACAAATGATATGCATAATTTGATTTACTTGTTTTATGTATAAGATTTTAAACTGGTGTCGTATAGATGTATACAGCTTAGTTTGTGGTAGTTTGCCACTTTCGAGAGCACTGCATTAGATGTACTGTAGTGCTTTAATCAAATAATCACTGCATCCGGAAACATAAAAAATGTATGTGAAAACAATACATAAATTGTAAATTAGCACTAAGTTTTAGAGTTCCAGCTAACAAACGCTGACACCCTACATTAAATAGGTTTAACTGTTCTGCGTTAAAATCGAGGTTATTGGGGATCGATTGTTTGGATTTTAGAGGTATTTTCTTCAGGGTGAGTTGGGGCCCCACAAAGCTCGGGCCCCCTGTGTCGCGGAATCTGCTGACTGTCAGCTATGCCACTGGTATGGTCATTAATGAGCATCAAAACTTTTTAGCATATTGCTGTGAGAATTGCATTACAGTCTGAGATAATCAATTCCTTATTAAAATTAGTTATCACAATATTTCCTAGATTATTACTTTGACTGTTTTCAAATTTAACTTTTGAATTTTTTAAAAATCAAACTAAATCTTTTAACCTGCTGAGATCTGTTGACATGTATACCTGCCATGGAAATGGAATAAAAAATGATAAAAAAAACAATTAAAAAAATCCAATCCTGATTTATTCAGTGCAGCTATTGCAAAGCAATTTTTTTGCATTTATTGGATGAAAATACCTGCCTCTGATGATATTGGGTCCTAAATTTTCTAACTACTGAAATTTGTTTTTAAATTATGTTTTAAAGATAGAAAATGTAAATGGATTATTGTATTAGTAGAATTTGGATAATTTTTCATTAAATCTTATCGATTCTGCTTTCTATTTTATTATATTTTAGTGATCTTATTTTGGTTTTAGGATGAAAATTTATTTTTTAAATTTTAAATAAAACATGAAATTTTAGTATGATGAGCTCCAAAATTCATAAAATTGAAAAAATATTGGCTAATTCTGTTAATATAAACAATATTGTTACTTATTTGTTCATTTATTGCTTTATTTTTACCAAAAATTAAGTAAAATACAAGAAAATCCTAATGTAAACAACCTCAGTCTATAAAAAGGGGCATGCACTTTTATTTTTTTATGGCAGCCAGTTGTTTTGCAGGAAATTGCAGCCAAGCCTACTTTACTGTGCTGCATGGTATTGGGTGTAGTATGTCAACAAAGCATCTACAGGCAAATTAAAATAAAGAAGAAAATGTTATAGCTGTTTATGTATGAGAGTGCACAAATTTTCATATACAGTCGATTCTTGCTATTCGCGGTAGTTACGTTCCGTAAATTCTTCACGAATACTGAATTAGCAAATAGTGAACCATTGTGCCTATGGAAAATATAGAATTAGGTTTAATTACAGTATATGCAGTGTATAATACTATATACAGTATTTTAATTACAGTAATTTTTTTTAATTTTTAAAAACTAACTATGTAGAATGAGTTCAGAAAATTCTCCTCTGGAGAAACTAAAGTGACATCACAACTCATATAGATCGCGAGACAACGTGATTTGTTGAACGGCTGATACTCCAACTGTTCAACAAATCATATTGTGTTGCGATGTGACATCATTCTTTAGCTTCTCCAGCGGAAACTTCTCAGAGCATTTTCTGAACTAACTCATAGTAAATACAATCTTATTTTTGATTGATAGTTTTTTGATGTTGCAAGATGTTTGATATGACTGCTGACACATTGTTTTTCTGAACTGCATTGAAAAACTGCATCTACGCCGCTTTTTGCCTCAGATCATTAAAATTTCAGCATAAGGAGCAAATGTGCAGGAAGTTAGGTGCCTAAATTTGAGGCTGCATTCAAGCATAGGGTCACATTCTTCTATGGGACCTGCGGATGCTATGAACAGACTTTTGGCCTACCTGCGGTCTGTGGAGTGAGCAAGGATAGGGTAATGAGAAATTTTCTGGCAAACTGATTCAGAGACTACATTTGGTAACAAACAACTTCCTTTCTCCCTCTCTCTTCAGAGAGAAAGAGAAAGGGTGTATGTACATTGGTAACAGTATTTCCACTGCTCAGCAGGAGTCTGCAAATAAGCGTGAAAGCACTACGAATAACGATTTTGTGGTTACAAATAAATTTTCGCAAATAGTCAAATACACGAATACGGAATCCGCAAATAACAAGAATTGACTGTATGTTGCGTTTTTCGGTTATAAATTTGAAAGTTTATAAAAATTTAAAATAAAAATTATTGAAATAAAGGAAAAACATACCAATAAATATATTTTATTAAAAAAATGATAATATTTTAATGAATTTATGTTACTTTTCAACTAATTATAATTATAAAACTTAATGAAAATTTGTATAATACTTCATTTTTTAGTGATAATTTTTTAAAATATGATCTAATTTTCTTCATTCATAGCTTATTTTATTCATAAGACTTATCACTATCAAAAAAATAATAAATATTTCATTGTATAAGCTAAGATTTCATAGGAAAAAAAATCATGTTTTCTCTGATCTGTTATAATAAACAAAGAATTGTGAAAGAAATAAAATTCAAAAAAATTTTTACATCATTAGAATAAAAATAAAAAAATGCAATGAACTCTAAAAATTTGAATAAAAATTAAGTGAGATTTCACAATATTAATTAGGTTTATTTTAAAAAAACCTCGTGGATACCTTAATTTATGTTCATGTGATTGAGTGAAATAATAATGTTCAAGCTCATAAAGTTTCAATAAATTTCATTTTATTTGTATATCTTATTTTTGTGTTTGTAACTTAGCTTTTGCCTTTCAGTGTAATAATTTTAATTATCTAGTTTTCATATTTGTGATCTGTAACTTTATATCCTTTAATGTTAATTTTAATATAAATAAAATATATAAAGTACAAAAAATTCAACCTACCGGTATATTAAACTAGTTTTGGTTATTTAATAATTATTGTACTTGGTATACAATGACATACAAATAATCACATCACACTTCATATATGGTAAACTGTAAGAATATATTGACATGAAATTATCTGACTAATGTATAAAGATTAAAGATATGTTGAATAATTCAATGAAATAATGATTTTTCTGAGGTTTAATAATTTTGCAAACAGAATATAGAAAATAATGAAAATGACACCAAAACATTGAAAATGTTATTAAATAAACTTTGTTAATACTAATAGACTTCAAAGCTATCTTAATGTGAATATAATTAATAATGTGAAACTAAAAACTATATTAAAAGATAATTTTGGTCTGAAAGAAACAATTTGATTCTAGATTATTTATTAAGCTCTTAATATTTTAAAATTAAACAGAAAAAAAGAATCAATTTTCTTTTTAATTAATTTTAAAAACAAAAAATAAACATTACAAATTTGCCAATTTTTTCTTTTAGATATAGTTCTTATCCATTAAATTTATCATTAGTATCGAAAGATGATTTACCACTCATTTTTATTATTATTTTTGGAACACTATTGCTTTTTTGTAATTTGTACAGTATCATGCCAATAACACCAGATGATATAAAATATTGATAATATATTTATACAAATGTAGCATTGATCATGAACTTTTTACTATTGTAAACTAATATTCTCTAACAAATTCATTCTCTATGATATCACATTATTTAAAATTTTTAAATAGAAAGAATCATTTCATGGGAGAGAAAAATAAATTATATTTAGGAAAAATTTAAATCACCTAGAAATGACAGATAAAACTGAACTATATATTTAATTTTGAAGCTTTCCTTTATCCAGATATTTTCCAGTTTACATAAGTAATTAGGATTGATATTTTTTAATGCAAAATGAATTTTATATATATTGGAAAAATAATATCTTAAAAATTCTGAAACACAAATTCTGAGGTGGACAGAATTCAGTAATTGCTTAATTTATTCTTTCACAATATTATGGTATGACACCTTTCCCTGACTGATAGAGAGAAATTGCCACATAAAACAACACTGTATTAATAATGTGTTATTTAAAATTAATAAACAATATACACCTTTCCCTGACTGATAGAGAGAAATTGCCACATAAAACAACACTGTATTAATAATGTATTATTTAAAATTAATAAATAATATATATATATATAAGCTAAACATCCTAAACTTTTTAATATTGTAAGCCAACACTCTATGCATCCAGATCCCACTTTATATCAGAGATGTGCTCTTGAAAAATTAATGCACAAATTGAAATATAATTTCCATAAGAAATCATTGAAATATGAAAATAAATATCCAGAATTACTACTTTCAATAAATAGAAAATATGCAAGTGGCACTCACAATATGTACAGTACACCTATTTCATTTTGGGAATGATAACTGAACAATGCATTTTATGCTATTAAAAGAAGAAATTTATTTTGCATGGTGTAAAGCAGCAATTTCCAAACTGAAGCACACACTAATACAAAGGTAAGCCAACACTCTATGCATCCAGATCCCACTTTATATCAGAGATGTGCTCTTGAAAAATGAATGCACAAATTGAAATATAATTTTCATAAGAAATCATTGAAATATGAAAATAAATATCCAGAATTATTACTTTCAATAAATAGAAAATATGCAAGTGGCACTCACAATATGTACAGTACACCTATTTCATTTTGGGAATGATAACTGAACAATGCATTTTATGCTATTAAAGGAAGAAATTTATTTTGCATGGTGTAAAGCAGCAATTTCCAAACTGAAGCACACACTAATACAAAGGGAGCCACGAAAAGTTTGACAGAAATGTAATTTTTTTGTAATATAAGATATATGCTATATAATAGATGGCACGCTTGCAAGTGCATAATTTATAAAATGGCTGTTAGAATTACTAGAAACAATAACCAATAAAAATAATGTCAAATTCAAACATCAGCAAGAGGGTGCTGTATCAACTCTTGATTGTTGTTATAAAAAGAAATTAATTTAAAATGATCATCAGTTATGTTTATCTCAATATGATTGTCAATTACTTTTATTTTTTCCTTGAAAAGTTTGACAGAAATGTAATTTTTTTGTAATATAAGATATATGCTATATAATAGATGGCACGCTTGCAAGTGCATAATTTATAAAATGGCTGTTAGAATTACTAGAAACAATAACCAATAAAAATAACGTCAAATTCAAACATCAGCAAGAGGGTGCTGTATCAACTCTTGATTGTTGTTATAAAAAGAAATTAATTTAAAATGATCATCAGTTATGTTTATACAATTCAATATGATTGTCAATTACTTTTATTTTTTCCTTTTTTTTGTATTAATAAAGTTTTGCCATGAAACGTGTCTGAATAAAACATCCTTATCTGTATTACTTTTATGAAATAATGAAATAAGGCACCAAGATTATGTTTTAGGGGAGGCATAGTAACAAAGTTTGGAAACCACTGGTGTAAAGAATAAGAATTGTACTGATGCATATATCTTTTCTACATAATGGTCACGGTGCTTGGGCTGAAACAGGCCCCTCCCTATTCTACTACTACTACTACTATTATATCTTGGAAATCATTTCAAAAAGTAAAAAAATTATCATTGTAATTACTTTTAAATGTTTTTATTTATAATCTACTAATTTATTGTTTCTTTCTGATAAAAAATTAACTAGTGCATCTTGATTTTTTTATACAAGTATCAATTTATTTAAATAAATAAAACTGGAAACTATAAGGAAATTAACATTTTTTATATATAAAAAAATAGTAATTTTTGTAGTTTTATAAAGGAAACATAAAAAAATTTACAAATATTCTCCAGTTTATATATATTTGACTTCCATAAAATTTTTTCCATAATTTTTTTTTGCAATACAGAATAAATATATGTTTGCAAGTTATAATTGCAAATAAATAGTGTCTAATATTTTATCATCAAAGCACACAACAGCAGTATTTTAGAAAATTAATATTTTAATAGGTGAAGTACTTTCGGATAGATCCAAATTCAGCACCTTACAAAAACATAGAACATCGTATATTCTAAAACCAGTTTAGAATGTACGATGTTCTATGGTTTTATAAGGCACTGAAGTTGGATCTATCCGAAAGTACTTCACCTATTAAAGTGTTGATTTTCTAAAATACTGCTGTTGTGTGTTTTGATGATAAAATATTAATCATATTGAGTATAAGCAGGAATAATTTTTAGTATAAATAGTGTCTTGTGGCTAAATATATAATAGTAATACAATAAGCAGCAAATTGTATCAAGGA
Source organism: Olivierus martensii (assembly GCA_000484575.1). Classification (NCBI taxonomy): domain Eukaryota; kingdom Metazoa; phylum Arthropoda; class Arachnida; order Scorpiones; family Buthidae; genus Olivierus; species Olivierus martensii. Next base: position 67,681 of record AYEL01085348.1, on the reverse strand, counting down.
TATCCCCCTGCTGGTTGCTTCTAATAAAAATGCAATTTTCTTGAGCAAAATGTCTTATATAAATTGGAATATTTCAAAAAAGTTTTTAAATATTTTATGGATAAATTAATTTTTGGCATATTACAAATTTTTTATAAAAATAATGAAGAAAATAAAATATCATAAATATTTATTTAAATGCAAAATAAATGAATGCATTTTACATTATTTTTGATAGCTATATTGGCATTAATTTTTATATAAAAATTTGAGATTTACAATATTATTGTTTCCATTACTAATAAAATTATTTTTATTTGTAAAAATATAAAAGTGAGAAATAATAATATGATACACTGAGATTCTACATTGCATTATAAAACAATTAAAACCTCATTTCACTTTGAATTGTAAAATTCTGCATTTGTATTGTCTAGGGAATCCTTTTTTTCTTTAATGCAAAAGCATCTCATATTGTACAGTTTGATACTGCACCCAGTATGTTTGCATATATGTACTGCTGGTTCTGCAATATACAAAATCCATTTACCTTGATTCATTTACCTTCATTCTTTATTATATTTTGGAAAGTAATAAAATTGTATTCTGACATTTCTGATAATATAACACAATATAGAATAGTAAAAATTTTTAAGATAAACATTTAAAATTTAATTTAATGTATCTAAACACATTGTTTTCTACTTAATCTACAGTGCTAAATTACTTGACTCGGCTTTACATCATTAAAATAGTGACTAGTAGAAAAGATATATGCATTAGTACAATTCTTATTCTTTACACCAGTGGTTTCCAAACTTTGTTTTTTTTTATTATTATTATTATTATTATTAAATATAAACTGTTAGTTAATAGTTACATATTAATTCAGAATATATTAAAATTTATAACTGATTCATAAAATTAGTGATAATTGATTATTTAACCATAAAATTTGTATGAATGAATGAATTACTTACTCAATTGGAAACCATTCTGTACATAATCTCTTCACTTCTGGAACATCACTTGGACACAGAAATCTCAACTGTACATTACTATCATTGCACAGAGGTACTTGTTTGTTCATTCAGTCAATACTTTTTCCATTTCCATGCTTCTTAATACACCAAAACTAATAAAATAAATATGTGATGTATAAGCATTAATTGTTAATAATTATTAAATTATTTCTAAGAAATATCTAATATAAATCTAACAAAAATTCCATAATAAATTTAAAATTTCAAAAATTAAATATTGTTATTACAGGAAGCCTCACACTTATAACAATGATTATTTACAACAAAAATCTGTATTTACTTCAGCTACCATTAATAATTTTTCAATAATAGCAGCCAATCACTTGACAGATAAGTTGTCGGCAGGATAGAAGCATGTTGCATTCCCACCATGCAGTATTCATATTTAATTTCAAGTCTCATATCTCTAGATTTTTTCCACCAATCAACTCCATCCTAAATGCATGGAATCACAGAATTCAGATTCTGTGTTTCTGAAATTTTGATGGATCCAATTCAAAGCTAGATTTTTTCCACCAATCAACTCCATCCTAAATGCATGGAATCACAGAATTCAGATTGTGTGTTTCTGAAATTTTGATGGATCCAATTCAAGCATTGATTCACCTACTATAAAGTTCTACTGGCCTTTCACAAATGTGAGTAATTTGTAGTTGGGTTTGGAATAGATACTATTATGTAATAGTCAGCCAATGATTGGGAAATGGCATTAAAAATATAATTACTTATTTTTGCTAGAAACGTGATTAGGTTAGTTTGAATTAAGCCATTAATGGATACTTTTGGCACTGATCACTTTTACAGTCTCCCATAGACTGTTCAACGCTATAGTGCAGGGATAGTGTTCAATGAGCATGGCTGGACGACTTGATTAGGTTAGTTTGAATTAAGCCATTAATGGATACTTTTGGCACTGATCACTTTTAGAGTCTCCCATAGACTGTTCAATGCTATAGTGCAGGGATGGTGTTCAATGAGCATGGCTGGACCTTGTCATGAGTGCTTCATAATGCAACTGACATTAGAAATTTGGACAGAAGGAAATAAACATTTCATTTTTATTTTTGCACTGTGTTTTCTTTAGTTTTACCATATAAAGTTCTAGTAGACATAAAATACACAATTTCCTCATTTTAAAGAATAAATAGCATTTATTCAAAACATTCTATTGTATTCCACTAATTTTAAAAGAATATTAGACATTGAATTCTGGTGTTTCGGAATATAAACTTCATTTATAACACTGCTTATGGAGAATCATGTTCCAAGGTAGAATAAATAGCATTTATTCAAAACATTCTATTGTATTCCACTAATTTTAAAAGAATATTAAACATTGAATTCTGGTGTTTCGGAATATAACCTTCATTTATAACACTGCTTATGGAGAATCATGTTCCAAGGAATGATGGATCAAATTACAATAAAAATTTTTGAATGCAATCCTGCTATAAATTAGGAACTTCCTGTTTTTATTATTATATTATTATTAAATTGCTTCAAAATATTTTTTATTATAGTCTGCATAAAATAATTTTGTTTTAAATTTAGTGTTAAAGATTTTGATAGAATAATTAAAAAAAAATAAAATTGAAGATTTGTTTTAGACTGCTAATTGTGCTCGTTATTTAATAGACTATATATTCATAGCATTATCAAACTGGGAAATAAGTTTTTTTTTTCTGTTTCTGGAAAGTCTCTTTCCAATCCTTTTTCAAAGTCGTCGTCTTCATTTATAGAATTTTCTTCTCTTCTTGACTGGATCAAATCAGTCGTAGTTTGATAACCTGCTTCTACTAAAAAGTTTTTATCAATGTTGATATATTCTTCAGCATTTACCTGCATATTAATGTCTTCAAGCTGTCCTATAAATATCTGAATTCCATCAAGGTGTGATACTTCAGAAAATTCTTTCATTCCATGTTCAGGTTGAACAATGGTTTCAAATTCAAAATCACTTTTACTTTATAAGATGGAAAAAATTATTATTTTTCCCATCTTATTCAGATGTTATTTTATTTAGTGAAATTTTAAAATGTTTTCTGTTTCCACATTAGACAGTTTTAGCGTTATACAGATATTTTCTTTGATATTTCTATGGAAGTTGTTCAGGAATAAAAATTTTTTCCATGTTGAGCAGGTTTCCAGTTTGTACAGTGTCCAGTTTAGACAGGTTTTACTGTATATGATAAATGATAAAATTAAAAGAAAAATGTTCATACCTTTGCATTATAGCTCTATCCACTACAATCATTTTTTCAAGGTTATAAAGTGGGGACGAGGTTTTGTCCATCATAAATCTGATGTTAATAGGTTTTATGAGCTTTAATATAGCCAAATAGTCTTGGGACTATGGGGTTATGTAGTTTTTTAACTTTCCAGCATTCTGGAAATGTTTTAAGCTTTGCTAGTGTATTGACTTTTTTGATGATTTGATTAGTTGGATCTACATTTAAAAATTCTATTAACATCAGACCTATGGTGGAAAAAAACCTCGTCCCCACTTTATAATCTTGAAAAAATTATTGCAAAATGGGCGGTGAATTTTACCAGATCATATTCACTACAATCAGTTTATTTTTCTTTTAAATCAAGGAATCTGTACATAAATATGGTTTTATGTAAGTTGAGGTCTTTCCATATTTATACATTCAGTATACTTTAAATATCACTTTATGGCATTTTCAGATTTCATATTTAAGTGTTTAAAAAAATATGAAAAATTAAACTTATAATACAAACCATAAGGGAATTTTTTTTAATCCAAACAAACGTAATCATCATGCCAATTTTTCCCTTAATGGATAAGAAATGGATCTATTGGCAAAGTCCGATCTCTCTAATCAAAAATTAATTCTAAATTAATATAACTGTCTGGAGAATCAATCCGCTCGTTAGCCTTGATGATCTAGCAGTAAGACGTTGGGACAGTAGCCCAAAGGTCCCTAGTTCAATCCCGGGCTGAGGCGGCAGTATGATATTGGGACGTTAGCCCAAACACCCCCAGTTCAATCCTGGGCCGAGGCAGATGTTAGCCCAAAGGTCCCCGGTTCGATCCCGGGCCGAGGCAGATTTTCTTTTCAGATTAATTAGTTAAAATTCTAGTTTAATTATTAATTAATAGATGATATTAATTTAGAATGATTTTTTGATTACTTACATCGGATTTTTTCTTCAGATATAATTAGTTAAAATTCTAGTTTAATTATTAATTAATAGATGGCGCCACTCGTTGATTAAATAATTAATAAATATTCCAATTATGAGATGGTGCTAAAATTAGTTTAAATTATTTAAAATCATTAAAATCCATTATACTTAAGGGAAAAATTGGCATGATGATTACGTTTGGATTATGAAAAATTATTTGTAACTTCTCTAGTGTATATTTCTGCAAAATTGTCTTCAGAAAGTATTCAATCATAATTAAATTAAAAAAAATACTTTTTTAGACAAGAAAAATTTCAAAACTCTCTGTGAATATAAATAACCAACTCATCTACTTTTGATATGATAAAACAGTTACTAATAGTTAACATTTTTGATTTGTTAATTTTTTATTTCTTAAGCATTAAGATTTTCTTCATATATCTTGAAAAAATTAGAGAAAGCTAAAAATTTATGAGAGATTTCTTTAGTAATGTACTAAAAAAATCTCTCCCATTAATTTTTAGCTTTCATTTATATTTTTCACATTGCCAGTGAATAAATACTAATTTCTGTTTATGTACAAAATATCTTTTCAAAACCTATTTGAACTGTATAGACGGAAAGATAATCATATTTTCAAAAATAGTGTGTAGACATCAAAATTCATTGTATTTACACCATGCCAAATATAAGTACAATATAGAGAATATATAATATAAGTTCAATGAGACTGCACTTAAACACAAACTAAAAATAATAATACTCAAAAGCTTTTTAGCAGTCAAAAGATTTTACCTTTTGACTGCTAAAGTAGTTTGAGTATTATTATTTTTAGAGAATATACAGAACATTCAAAATTAACAGTATTTTTATTAAAAGCTTGCTTCAAATATTTAAATAAATAATTACCTTCATTTCTAGAAATACAGTATATTCAAAATTAAACATTTGCATAGTCACCTACAATTTGGGACTGCAATGTGAAAATTGGCAAAGATACAAGACTGTCAACCATAGGCAAAGAAAGTCTACATGATATTAGCAATGATAATGACATAAGACTTATTATCTTTGCAACATTGAAAAATATGACCATTAAGAACACTACTTTCTCTCACAAGAATATTCACAAACAAACATGGACACCAAATAGAAAGATATCCAATGAAATTGATCACATATTAATTGACAACAGAAGGCATCCTCCTTTACAGATATTGATTCCTGCTAATATCTTGTAATAGTCCAAATGAGAAGGACACTATCCACAAAACATCTTGAAAATAGGAGAAACATCCTAAAAATTAACACAGAAATATTAAAAGAGGACTCTAAAAGAAAGGAATATCGAAAATGCTTAGAAAACAAATTATAAGAAAAAAGGATGAATAAGAGAAGAAGAAAACATAAATAAAATATGGACAAAAATAAGAAATTATAAAAGATGGAACAACATTTGAATAACCACAACCCAATGACAGAGAAAATAAATTCCAGACTACACAGTTGAAATTCTTGCTATTACTCACTCCAGAAAGTCCTCTTATCAAAACAAGTATCAAGTAATTTAAAAATTAGAATCTATAAAAATAATACCCATAATTACATATGGATTGTAAATCCTGGGCATTATCAAAGCAAATGGAAAGAAGCTTAAGATCATTTGAGAATAAAATTTTAAGAAAAATATTCAGCCCAAAGAAAGATGAAAAAATGAGAATGGAGAATATTACACAATAAAGATCTCCATGATAAATACAGTCAGAAAGACATTATACAGACCATAAAAATAGAGACAAAAAAGGAGACTGAGATGAGTTGGACATGCTACAAGAACAGAATAAAGACATGGTAATCAGATTTTGAGAGGAAAATTGGAGGGATATAGACAAGTTCGGAGACCACCACTAAGGTGAGAAGATGGACTAAAAGTAATTAAAGGGACTGGTGAAGCTAAGGAATGGACGGATCTTGCCCAAGATAGAACAAAATGGAGAACAATTCTAAAGGCATTCAAGGGCTCATGAGGCCTCCAGCACCAAGGAATAAATGAATGAATGATGTTAATAAAGGCATTCAAGGGCTCATGAGGCCTCCAGCACCAAGGAATAAATGAATGAATGATGAATATAATACAGTTTCAGATGTTATGCTGGAAATGTCATTTAGTTCAAGAACTTTAATTATGATTCCACTCATTTTTCACTCAAAATACTGAATAATAATAAGAAATATATATTCTGAGTATCAAAATTACTAACATTTGTTGTCCATTCAAAACAAAGAATCCAATTAATTTTCACTACTAATGTATATTAGTTGTATAAGAAACAAGCAATTTGTTTATTATATTTGTTTTTCTTTAGTTGCAATATATTTTGAGTTTCCTTTTAGTATCCTTATAGAGAGTGGAAAGAGGTTTAGTCATAAAATATATATTTTTTAAGTATTTTCTGTGTTTTGGAAAAAGTTCAACTATCAAAGTTGGTATACAATCCATTGATCTGGAGGATTAAAAACCGATTAATAGGATCCCTGGCATTTCATCTTATCTAATTCTTATTACTATCTATAATTGATTTAATTTTGAATTAAATACTATTGAAAATGTTCAAAAAATAAAGCCCTAACTCCATCTTTAACAATACAAACTAAAGATCACTAAAAATAATAGTACAAGTTTTGGAAATTTCTATAAGATAGCGCGACTGCGTTGTGTACAGAATTTTCGCACTAACAAAATTAAAAAAAGGATTAGTGTTGTTTGTGCGGAAGTTAGATTTAATGAGAAAACTACTAAGTAGTTAACGATAACATTAATAGCGTGTGGTTCAGAAACATGTTGGAAACTGCAGAACAGAGTCGGGCGTGAGATGGATCCCTTGTTCTTGCTTTTACCAGTTCTCTTAGGTAAATCCCTAAAATTACCGGCATCTTTTGATAAAAGCCCGAAGTTTAAATATTTTACCAGATGATTTGCACTTTTATAACCCAATAACGGTAAATGTTAGGATTAACTGGTGAATTCTAAGATTTATCAAATAATAACTTTTGATAAAATTAGATTTATCAAATCTAATTTTATCAACTAAAGAAAGAAAATTCTGCTGGCAAATATCGAAAACTGAGCGGGAATACATGATATAAAGACATTCATGATATGAAGACTTTTCGCAAATATCGAACTCTGAGCAGGAATACATAAGAAATGAAGACTTTTGGTTAACTGTTTGCCACTTCGGGTTTTGACTAGGAAAAACTAGAAATTCCAAACCTCGAATAAAAAATGTTTGGCATTTCAAATTCGGCCTAGGAAATTCTAGAACGTCCAAGAAATGTTTGGCATTTCAAGTTCGGCCTAGGAAATACTAGAACATCCGACAAGCGTTAGGACGTTCTCGTTTTGACTAGAAAATTCTAGTATTTCCTGAATTCAGGTTTGCGTTCTCGTTTTGACTAGGAAATTCTAGTATTTCCTGAATTCGGGTTTGCCTGTAGGAAATTCTAGTATTTCCTGAATTCGGGTTTGTCCTGTAACATATTTTCCTGAATTTGGGTTTATCCTGTAACATATATACAAATTGTAAAACTTTTAAACAGATGTACATTGATTTAAATAAAAGTAATTTAATTTGGACAAATTAAACAATAATTAAATATATCAGAAGATATTTAAGTTTACACGCTGTTACGAAATCGTTCCGAACGTTTGGCATTTTTATTCGCAAATTCTTCTATGAGTAGATTGATATAGTTTTTTTAGCTTTGTCACATTCTATGGATAACATAGCTAAACCTGCTAATTGCACTTGCGTCGTTAAACACACGATTACATTCTAACAAATGATATGCATAATTTGATTTACTTGTTTTATGTATAAGATTTTAAACTGGTGTCGTATAGATGTATACAGCTTAGTTTGTGGTAGTTTGCCACTTTCGAGAGCACTGCATTAGATGTACTGTAGTGCTTTAATCAAATAATCACTGCATCCGGAAACATAAAAAATGTATGTGAAAACAATACATAAATTGTAAATTAGCACTAAGTTTTAGAGTTCCAGCTAACAAACGCTGACACCCTACATTAAATAGGTTTAACTGTTCTGCGTTAAAATCGAGGTTATTGGGGATCGATTGTTTGGATTTTAGAGGTATTTTCTTCAGGGTGAGTTGGGGCCCCACAAAGCTCGGGCCCCCTGTGTCGCGGAATCTGCTGACTGTCAGCTATGCCACTGGTATGGTCATTAATGAGCATCAAAACTTTTTAGCATATTGCTGTGAGAATTGCATTACAGTCTGAGATAATCAATTCCTTATTAAAATTAGTTATCACAATATTTCCTAGATTATTACTTTGACTGTTTTCAAATTTAACTTTTGAATTTTTTAAAAATCAAACTAAATCTTTTAACCTGCTGAGATCTGTTGACATGTATACCTGCCATGGAAATGGAATAAAAAATGATAAAAAAAACAATTAAAAAAATCCAATCCTGATTTATTCAGTGCAGCTATTGCAAAGCAATTTTTTTGCATTTATTGGATGAAAATACCTGCCTCTGATGATATTGGGTCCTAAATTTTCTAACTACTGAAATTTGTTTTTAAATTATGTTTTAAAGATAGAAAATGTAAATGGATTATTGTATTAGTAGAATTTGGATAATTTTTCATTAAATCTTATCGATTCTGCTTTCTATTCTATTATATTTTAGTGATCTTATTTTGGTTTTAGGATGAAAATTTATTTTTTAAATTTTAAATAAATTGCACTTTTATAACCCAATAACGGTAAATGTTAGGATTAACTGGTGAATTCTAAGATTTACCTGTTTTCGAATTTTTACAATAGCTTATCAAAAGTTAGTCTCTGTCGAAATTTTTTTAACTTATCTTTGGAACGCAATGCGTGAAAGCTCGTTGGATAGTCAAAGTGGTCGATACAGACTCTCAGGAGTTGATGAGAGTTAAAGATAGACTAGTAAGAAAACACCAAGCCCACCTTTCATTTATTGCTTTATTTTTACCAAAAATTAAGTAAAATACAAGAAAATCCTAATGTAAACAACCTCAGTCTATAAAAAGGGGCATGCACTTTTATTTTTTTATGGCAGCCAGTTGTTTTGCAGGAAATTGCAGCCAAGCCTACTTTACTGTGCTGCATGGTATTGGGTGTAGTATGTCAACAAAGCATCTACAGGCAAATTAAAATAAAGAAGAAAATGTTATAGCTGTTTATGTATGAGAGTGCACAAATTTTCATATACAGTCGATTCTTTTTAAAATACAATTTATTTATACACTACTTTAATTATTAATATTCAGAAATCTTTTATAAACTAGACTTAAAACTTATTTAATATCAAAACTTTCACTGGGGGGTCTCCAGATTTTTATGGCATCATCAAGGGGGTCGTTGAGATAAAAAGTTTGGCGATCCCCATTCTATAAAAAGTTAATCATAGACCCTAGTGATAAACATGAGCCTACCGCCGGGCCATGTCCGATTCCAGGGACCCGCAAATGAGCTCCCAGTGATAGACGTCGACAACTGCCAACACGATATGATCCTTTTATGATTCTCAATGTCAGACGGCGGGTCTATTCATTTATATGAATGGCGGATACGTATACAGTCGATTCTCGTTATTAGTGGTAGTTACGTTCTGTAAATTTTTTATAAATACTGAACCATTGTGCCTATGGGAAATATAGAGTTAGGTTCCTGAAAACCTTTCTTCACCATTGTGCCTATGGGAAATATAGAGTTAGGTTCTTGCGAATCTTTCGTTCCCAAAAATTCTTCACGAATACTGAATTAGCAAATAGTGAACCATTGTGCCTATGGAAAATATAGAATTAGGTTTAATTACAGTATATGCAGTGTATAATACTATATACAGTATTTTAATTACAGTAATTTTTTTTAATTTTTAAAAACTAACTATGTAGAATGAGTTCAGAAAATTCTCCTCTGGAGAAACTAAAGTGACATCACAACTCATATAGATCGCGAGACAACGTGATTTGTTGAACGGCTGATACTCCAACTGTTCAACAAATCATATTGTGTTGCGATGTGACATCATTCTTTAGCTTCTCCAGCGGAAACTTCTCAGAGCATTTTCTGAACTAACTCATAGTAAATACTTATTTTTGATTGATAGTTTTTTGATGTTGCAAGATGTTTGATATGACTGCTGACACATTGTTTTTCTGAACTGCATTGAAAAACTGCATCTACGCCGCTTTTTGCCTCAGATCATTCAGCCTTGTCTGCGTCGCTTTTTGCCTCAGATCTAAAATCTTGGCGTAAGGAGCAAATGCATAAAAGTTAGGCGCCTAAAATTTGAGGCTGCATTCTTCTGTGGGATCTGAGGATATTATGAATAGTCTTTTGGCCTACCTGCGATCTGTGGGGTGAGCAATGATAGGTAATGAGACTTTTCCGGCAAACCGATTCAGAGACTACATTTGGTAACAAACAAATTCCTTTAGTAGAGAGAGAGGAGTTTACATTAGCTAACAGTATTTTCGCAACTCAGCTGGAGTCCGCGAATAAGCGGGAAAGCTCCGCGAAAATCGATTTTGTGGTTACAAATAAATTTTCGCGAATAGTCGTATACACGAATACGGAATCCGCGAATAACGAGAATTGACTATATTTAAAATTATAGTATTTTTTAAATGTTAATGCGAGTTTTTTTGCAGGAGATGCATATACGATCTATGCTTTTACACCGTGTGTTGTTATTGAAAAGGAAACATTTCTGAACCCATGTTTATATGGACATTTTTCTCTGTTTTGATAAGTAGCATCTGAGATTTAAATTTGGCAGTCCTTTTAGGAATACTCTTTATATAATTTTTTTTTTATATTTGACTGCGGGGCTTGAGCTCTGGGATGTTCTATAGCATCTGAGATTTAAATTTGGCAGTCCTTTTAGGAATACTCTTTATATAATTTTTTTTATATTTGACTGTGGGGCTTGAGGCTCTGGGATGTTCTGGGCTCAAGCCCATGTAGTTCGTGCTTGTATCTGTTTTTGCTTGTTAATGAAATCAATAAATTGCTATCAGAAATGTACAAGATTGTATGATTAACCTGATTAATTAATATCTGTTTATTATTTCGCTTATAGATTTAATAATAGGAACATTGCAAAATTCTATTGAAATATTATTCAGATTGTATTTTATAAGAATTTGCACTTTAAACTTCATTAATTTAATGATAAGCTTATCAGTATTTTTTATTTTTAACTATATTGTGAGTTTTCAGGATTTAGTTAATTTAAGGTATATTTCTAAATTTTTATCAGTGCTTTTGAGCTTTGAATTTCTGTTTGTAGTTATTCCAAGATCTCAGATTATATAGATATGTCCAAAATCGATAATGTAGTAATAGATGATAATTTAGATCAGGGGTGGGCAAAAGGCGGCCCGCGGGCCGGATCCGGCCCTCGAAGGCATCTTATCCGGCCCGCCGCATAAACTAGAATACATTACAGTTTCAAGGTCCACATTTGTAAAATTCTACTTGAAAAGAAAACAAAATAATGGATACTCTCGCTAGTATACACGTACATTACCGGGTTACTCCAAATTTTAATGATATAATTAACTATGAACATAGTAAAATTCACCTTCATATTAAGTTGTAAATTTGTTTTTACAAAAATAATTATGTAGGTAGCATTCACATTAAGTTGATGATATAATTAACCATGAACATAGTAAATTTCATCATTCATATTAAGTTTGTAATTTTTTTTCAAAATTAATTACATAGGTATCTAATATTTTGTAACATTCTGATGTAATAGATTGTTAGCGATCAATAATTTTGATAAAATATTTGTTTTTAAAGAAAATTATCTGAATTTATTAATTCGTAGAACGAATTATCTTCTAATGTTTTTAATGAAAAATAGTATCTAGGATGCTTTTGAACTCTTTGCATACAAACAAAAACTAAGAAAATAACATAGAATTCTTTGCATACAAACAAAAACTAAGAAAATAACACAAGAAAAGTATAATTTAAAAATAATAATGATACAAGAATATATTGTTATAATTTAAAAATAATAATGATACACGAATATATTGTTTGTGTAAGTATCACAAAAGTGGCTACACACATAGCGAGATTGACAAGAACGTGTACACATAAATTGGCGCAACCATTATTCTTGTGTGATGGTGAGAGGAATATGTTTGTGCAAGAATCAAACTTGCTTGAAAGCAATGATTACTGTCTTACTTGAGTAGCCATTTTATGTCAAAGTAGTTTTTATTAATTATTAATGATTACCGAATGTTATCATTAATAATTTCATTACATAATTACAGCTCCGTAAGGTTAAATTCGCCCTTAGATACTTTTCAATTTTTATACCGCCCGCTTCATCCTGAAAATTGCTTATCTGGCCCGCGGAAGAAAATAATTGTCCATCCCTGATTTAAATTATAGTTTCTACCCAGGAGTTTCTAGAAATGCGAACTTTGGCTTTATATTATTTATATTTTTCTTATTTGCTGATACAGTTGAGTTCATCAGCTCAACTAGATAATTTGAGCAACCTACCAGAGAAGTTTATTTGAGCATCTAGCCCATTTGCGCATCTATCAGTTTGTTAGTAGTAACAATTAAACAACGTACTGGAATGCAAATTTAAAAACACAAATCATGGAATAATATAAATAAATTCTATTAAACGAAATGCAGCAAGTAATTTAATGAATATTAATCATTTTGATATATTCAGAAGTGTTCAATACATTAAAATTCCTTTTATATACCAACACACACGTATTATTTTGAGGATTTGCTGTCTAAATGTTTTTAGACCAAAAAATATTTTGGTACGAAAGTATTATACTGATAATTATCCTAAGAATTATTGTATTATTATTTAAGAACAAAATATTTAATCTAAAATAGAAAATAACAAATAATGATAGATAGCAACTATCTTATAATTTTAACTATTAATAGATTCAAGAAACAATAGTGATTAATCTCTGTTTATCATCAAAATATGCAATCTGTATGAAATAAAATTACTGATCTTGAAGCAGTGCTTGTTTTAGATTATGATTTTGTGTGCTTAACTGAGATATAATATACGTCATCTGACATTTGAAATCAAATAAAACGAATCTGATTATTTTTTCGCAGAAATTGAAATTTATATAATGTACCCTAGAACAGTAGGTTTTGCCGATAGGAAAAAGTAGTCGATAGCTATAATACAAATTGTATATGATCTTTCTAATGAAAGTGGTCCGAAAGCAATACGACCATTATTGAGAAATTTAGCCTGGTTTGGCCCTGCTATAACTACATATGATTGAAATTTGTTGAATGATGTTTCATTCGGATACAAATGCGAAATTTCAAAATTTCAGGTTTGCTCTACAATGTAACTCCTGGAATATTTTGATCTGGAGAGAATCAGGGACACACTGCTTTTTTATTTGAAAGACACTTCTGGTGGCAATACTCTGATGGTTTGGAATGATATTTAGATGGCATCACAAACCTGTACGTTCTTCCTAGAAGAAGCATGAATACCACAAAAGATAAAGGGATAAATTCTTAGAGCCCATTATTCGTTTGTATTCAAGCGAAAAATTGAAGATCCCTTTGTCTTACAGGAAGATAATGTTCAACTATATCGAGTCAAATTGGTATAGCAATATCTTTAAGATCAAACTATAATCGTATGAATCGTCTAGGCAGGTTCTCCTAGCCCTGCTAAGCACATCTGAGATGTTCTAGGGAGACATGTAGCAGTCCTCCAACCCTGCCCAAGTCCTTGGGGAACTCAGAAATGTTTTGCAAGAACAGTAATTATTGCTATGAGTTGAATTGATTAGTAGTATCGTAAACACGAAACATCGCTGCAAGTCTTGCAGCGATGTTTCGTGTGAGGGATGGCTATACTCCATTTGGAGATATTTTGGCTATTTTATTTTCACGCACCCTTTTTGGTCTTCTTTCAAATTTGAAGTAAATGTTTTATATTGACTATTTTTAACTTTTAATTTTTATTTTATATATATATAATAAAAATTAAATAGTGAAAATAAAATAGCCAAAATATATACATATATACACGCGTGCGCGCACATATGTATGCAGTGGTATAGTGCTAAAGAAGTACTGGAACGCTACCCTCTTAACAAAAAATTGGTGTCGAATAGCTAAATGACATCGCAGAGCATATATGAGAAATTGTATGAAAGTGACGGAAACAAAGCAAGTATGTCAGAATCGAGCTACGTGACGTTCATTCCTCTCTGCTACTCCTCACGGGCATGGCATGATGGAATAGAATAAAAAACAAGATTCTATAAAATATTTTCAACATTTCTCTATTATATAAGTATACATATATACATTTTACATTGTTTAAGTGACCATTTATATAAAATTCCAAACTGGATCTATTTTCTTTGATTTTGATAATTCTTATTTTTTGATAGGCAGTGGAACAATGATTTTTTTGCCATTTTTTGACGTATGCTTCCGGTTTCCATTCTTCTAAAGGAGGCCCATGTAGTTATATGAGCATTAAATTGGAAATATGTTCAATTAATAATCGAAGTCTTGAGTTATTAATTAATAAATTCATACAGCTAAAACCGCGCTGGAATTCTGATGATCACTCTCTCTGTGTGTGTTCATCCATGGTATAGTTTAATAAATCCCTGTGTGTACATTGTACTGTTAATCGAAGTCTTGAGTTATTAATTAATAAATTCATACAGCTAAAACCGCGCTGGAATTCTGATGAACTATATGAAATCATTCACTCTCTCTGTGTGTGTTCATCCATGGTATAGTTTAATAAATCCCTGTGTGTACATTGTATTGTTAATCGAAGACTTTCATTAAAAATAAGATATTTTTGGCGTTTTATATTTAATTTGAAGTTATGAACTATATAAAATTAATTATATGCAATTATTCAATTAATGATGTAATATATTCTAACAAATTATACCTGTACGCTCGTGGAAAAAACTACCAGAACAACGTTCCGGCCCCACTACACCACTGATTAATAAATTTTAGAAAAAAAATATGTATTCACATTCCAAATATATTATGTATATATCAATAATATAATAATATGCATATATTGCATGCATATATACTGTATATGTTTGTTATAAAAATAATATATTTGTTGAGATTTTTCTATTTGTTTCTTAATTTATGTAAACTAGTATATGACCATTAATGTTATGTTGTCATATTTGATTGCTTCTGTTTACTAAAATATTAACGACAAAGATAATCGTTTTTGTTACATTATATTTCATATAAAGTGATTTCTATAACGTGAATTCTTAGTAATAAACTGTTGCCAGATAGTTGTCCTTCTCTGTCACGGGAGTTAATTCGAATATCAAGTTGACAACAACTTATGGAATACGTATTTTGAGAGTTGGCAGTTGCTCGCTTCTGTCACTTACTTATTTTTGTACCGAGAATTTTTTGAGTCATGCCTGACAGATGTACTACTCTTGTCTATTTGGACTTTAAAAGACATTAATTATTCCTTACCATCGAAATGCTAAAGTATAGATCTTATAAAAATTATTATAATTATTAAAAATAAAATAATGCTAAAAAATCTAACGATTATTTTTAGGTACAATTGCATACATTGCAAAACCCCAGCAAAAATAGTACCGATCGATAGAGGGATCGAGAGACGCAAAATATCCTTAATGAACTAGGGGTCAAAGGTTAACTAGATATAGAGGCGCCATAGTAGCATCGCGTCGCGCTGCATATCGTAGCGATGCAGAGCACAGTGTCAAACCCTATGCCGCCAGTGACACTTTTAGCCTCTATATCTCGTTAACCTTTGACCTTTAACCCATAGTTCATTGGGGATATTATGCGTGTCTCGACCTCTTATCGATCGGTACCATTTTTTATGGGTTCTGCAATGTATGCAATTGTTCTCTTTGCAAATATAGTTTGAAAACTGAATTGAACTAATTTTTTATATAATCGAAACGTTAATTGCCATAAACCTTATTCTGAAACTTAGTGCTATACTTTGATTTCTTAAGTATAGTGACGTTTCCATGTTTGGAAAATAAATTCCTTGTAAATTTCTAATATCATTCATATTTATTATGTTTAGAATGCCGAAAGTCGGAAAGAATAATTACAATATTTTTTATGATAATGTTTTATCTCAACAGGTGGCGACTCAGTTTTCTAGTTACGGTTGTGTCGACGTAATGTCCATTTCTCGAAATTCGGCTTTAGTGGCTGTGGGAAATATTTGGTGGTGAGTTAAGGACGCTAGACTTTTGTCATTTTTATAATCGAGATTGTTTTAACATAACTTTTTTTTGCAACAAAGTTTTTGGAAGATAAAGATTTTGACTTACCAGGCAAACATCCAAAAATGATTCCCCAAATATTCTTTGTTAATTAAATCATCAAATCTTTGGTATATACTCGTTTTGCGACCAACCTAATTAAAAAAAATATATCAATAAATCGCTTAATAATAAAATGGTCCGTAGCAATTAATGGCAAAATGATAGATTACCTGCTAGTGAAAGATGTGTCGCGTCGCATCCACCAGCGCGGCGTCGCTTATAGCAAGCTTTTTTTTAATGTATATGTTACCAGATCACGATATAGAGATCGTCTAACACGAATCTTTCAATCAACAATTCGTTTTAGTCGATCTCTGCATCGTGATCTGGGAACGTACGTATATATTCATTAAAAAAGTTTGCTATAAGCGACGTCGCGCTGCCGGATGCAACGCGATATACATTCCACCAGCAGATAATCTACCATTTAGCCCAATTGATAATGAAAATAAACTACGTTTATAATAAATTATTTCTTTCTACTCGCATTTATGAGAAAAATATTATAAAAGTCGTTTAAATTATAAAATAATAACGAAGACATAAAAAAACGAGTTCATATATATTTATAAAGCTAGCAAACTTCGCAAAATTTGTTTTTGATAAAAATAACTCGACAAAAGATCAAGGAGAGAGAAATGCCAATGTGAGTGGGTGGATTCGGTGACTGTGTCGGGACAGCTTCACTCTTCCCAAAATATCCTTTCTAATCAGAACGCTTACTGAATTCAGTGCATGGTACTGTATAGCGAGTTTATATCCTGTTAAAACTTTTCGACGTCACGGAATTAAACGAAACTAGAAAGCGATATAAACGAACAAAGTTTTCGAAAATCGTGAAATTTTAATTAATAATAATGATGATCGATATAAGTCTATGACCCGTTAACGACCCGCAGATGATGTGTCCCGTGTATTCATTTGGACGTTTGCCAAAAGTGTGCAACAGGTGGAATCTCTTATAAAATGTATCCTACTCGGATTTATTTTAAATGATTTAATTTTTCTTAACTGTTATATTTTTTTTCTGTCATAAATAAAATTATCAGTTAAAATCTGAATATCTCGCTAATATATTTTCTATTATAAAATTTTTATTCAGCCATATTGATTTTAAGACATTGTTGCTGATAAAGAACGAATCATTCAACTGATTTTTATTGAGCGATTGCTAGATTTTTTTTGATTTTTGCCGCATAACTTTTTTATGTACCAAGTTAGAAGGAAGATGATAAAAAGGAGATAAAATTAGAACTGGTACGATTGACATTTTCGAAGGATCTGGTTTTTGTTGAGTTGATACTGTTAAAGCATATTTTCGATCAACACCAGTTTTCGATCGATCGGAAATATTCGTTGGAATTTGTAGTGACGTAACGAGAAAGAACACCATCTGTCAATGTTTGACGTCTACTGCCAAAAGTGGCTTATTAAACCGTTAGGGCGGTACATTTGCCGCTTTCTAATTTTGTCAGTTATTTTGGCCATAGTTGGACAAAAGCCGATTCAACAAGAGTTTCTTTATTCAACTCGGATCAGAATAGAATTTAATTCCGATCTTGAAGTCTCTCGACCATAATTGTTTAATGTTTCTACATAAAAGTTACGCTTTGTATATATTAAAAATTTATTCTTCTAAATTTATTACTGTACTGTATAATCGTTGATCTCGATATAAAAGCGAATTTCGGCATTTTTTTCTATTCTTACGGTTTATATTAGAAAATAAAGCGAGAATATTACTTTATAAAGAAAAATATTAAAATATTTTACACACCATTTTTTAAAAAGTAGCAGTTATGAAATAAAATCTGCACATTTGGAGAAGTCTTATTAAGACTTCCCATAACAGCGGTATTAGTTAGTATTAAAGAACATTTACTAAATTATTAAGTCGTAATCATCGGCATAAAACTTTTGTTGATTAATTTTTCTGTTTTTAAACTTTGTTTCAGTGCCAAAGATATCTTAACAGCTTACCATCGCCATCCAGATATTTTGGTCACTTGGTATAATGTCTTTTTTCATTCCAAACCAACCAGATTACTACTTTGGTGAGTTTCAGTTTCGTGCCTTTAGACATTATTTATATATACATATACAGTGCCTTTCAGAGAAAATGCGAGGCCCGGGACAACTAATATTTTTGAGACACTTCAAAATTAAAAATAAAAATGTGGAGAAGAAAATAAAAAAACAATGATGTAAATATTTAATAGTTATTCAATTATAACATTTATTTATTTCACAAAAGCTCGCTTACATCTAAAATGACAAAATTGACAAATATACAGTGGTAAAAAGCCCTAAAATTGCGAAAAATTGAGGCCCGGAACAGCTGCCCCTCTTGCCCTCTCTGATAGGCACTGTACATCTATATCAATGAAAATATAATTGCAAAAATTTTGTTTCTCTTTCAGGTGCGCCTGTTTTTTATCAGGTTCTTTAGGATTGATACTTCTGGCTAAAATATGGAAATTATCAAGATGAATATTTTTAACAACCTAGTCAATTTTTGTAAAGACTACTTATTATATAACATTATAAATTTTTATGTTCACCAAAATGGTATGAGTAGTTATGTACATTTTCGTAATTCAAAATAGAACTGTTTGCCAAAACAATGGCAACATTATATACACAAAACAAAAAAAAGAAAACAAACTTGTGATGGATGCAGTGAACTGCCAAGTAAATGTGACAATGGTATTTCCTTTTTGTCTTCTATCATTCTTTAACGAGTATACATGACAATTGTCTCTTTTGTCAATGCTACGTGTTTTAAATTTCAGTACTTGTTAACAGTCTTGTTTATGCCAAATTAAATTACTTCTTAGAAACTGTATGTCACTCTAAAGCAGGCCGTTTAAGAAATCATTGAAGTTATAAAATATTAACATACATTCCCATAAAAATTTTTAAAAATTGAGTTTTCCTCGGCAAGTTCTTAAATAAATCATTGCATAAATTTTTTAAACTGTTTATAAGAGTTTTGTTAATATAAAAATACAATAATACTCTCTCTAAATATAAGATAAAGAGTCATAATTCATTAGGATAAGGAAGTGTGTTTTTCGGCTATAAAGACGTTATCAATATCATTCCATTCGCTGTTCCTCTTCTGAACACCTTGCCTCGTTTGAATTACCTCAACACTACCAGATACAGGTCGTGACGTTATTTTGACGTCATATGGTAAAGATGATGAACAGACTTCCGGCACATCGGTATTTTGTATCTCTGGAATACCGTTTAATAACTAACTATAATGAAAATTTATCCAAAACTAGTAAATTATTTAAAGATTTTGATATAAAAGAATTATAAAAAAAAATATGATGCCATATCGATTCTTTAATAGAGAATGCTACACCAGCAGTGACTTGCCAGATCTTTTTGGACCATTTTGAGATATACAATAATAATTTATACACAGCAGTAATTCTATAAAGAACTAATTTGTGCATAATATTTGAAGAATTTTTTTTATTTTATTAGAATTAACATATTTTTAATTACTGTTAAAGGCATTAGTGCAATTATAGTTAAAAACTTATATTAATTAATACGTATAAACTGTGCAATGAATTTGTGACTATCACCGTGTAATCGAACGATTCGCTGATGCTAATGATATTAATTTGTGTTTCAACCACAAGAGTGCGCAAAAAGTCGACTTAATATAACTCGCGTTGTTTGACTTTGTTTCATCGCTAAGTTATCATTTCTGTTATTTTGGGAGATGGTTAAAAGTCGTGAATTAAAACAGGTTATCGATATTTATATTTGTGTAAATTAATTTGAATGGAAAAATAAAATAAGGTTATCGAAGTAAGTACTGTATATGTATAAATTCTACTAACTAAATTTTCGTTGCTTTCCGTATCTGTAATTTATTTATAGCTTAGCATATGTATTTGGTTTCAAATCGTATCGAAAAACTTTGTAGAATATTTTTGAATGGAATATCATTCAAAAAAATTCTAAATTAAATTAATAGAATTAGTATATGTACAGTTGTTAGCTTAACCGCCCGTTATTTTCTTATTGTATAGCATATTATTTGTAAAATTCAACGAATGCTTAATTAATGCACTTTAATCCATACATAAAAGGAATGTATTGTGTGACCGAAAATTTAATCTTACGATATTTAACTATATACTGTACTGTATTGTTTTTATATACAGTATATAGAACGATCGAAAAATTCTCTCCATATTTTAATAAAAATGTTGTTTGTTGTTACAAAAAGTTATTTCTAGTTTTGAAATTTATATTTTGGGAATGACTTCTATAAATTGAGACTTTTAGATTTTTTGGCTATTTTTTTTTTTTTTTTCCTTTCTAAAAATTGCGATTTAATTAACAAACCTAGCCTACTAAATCAAATCTTTTAAGATATGAGTTTTGTATGCGGTATCATTAGGATTTTATAAAAATTTACATTTTTCTTTTAACATCGACTATATTATAGAATTGTAAATTGATTTATTTAAGTATATATTGGGATGTGTTCAAGGTTTAGAAATGGCTCCAGCAGTAGCGCTAACAGGCATAAAGATTCAGACTTACGGACGTAATTTTAGAATTTTAACAGATGGGACGTACAGTATTTTTAACATACCGAATCGTTAGACTCCGTGTCATATCCTACCACCCTTTATAGTAGTAGTGGTAAGATTCTACTTTGACTGCCTCGCGATTTCGCGTCTGATTCTAGTGTATGTATAAGTCGAATTATATTGCCCCTTATTGCCTGCCTTTCTTTTAAGCTCGATAAAGTAATGATGATATACATCTGAATGCATATTAACATTAATATGTGTAAGCACCGCCGAAAAACATGAAACAGTCAAAGTTCCTACCATAGTTTCACCGTTCAGATTAGTTAACTCCGTTTTAATGCTTAGAACATAAAAATTAATATAAACTTCGTATTAATTTGTGCGCGTACTCTTGTGTGTCAGCCAGAAAAATTTCATAATTTCGAACGTAAACCAATATATCACTTCAATTTTGATCATAATACTACATTATTTAAAGTATATCACGTTTCTCTAAGAAGGTTGTGCTGTGCTTTTAAATCCTAGGAACATTACTTTTATTATGTACAATAAATATAAACTTTTAAAAGCCAACAGATGTATATATAACAGATGGGATTATCATTATTTACATATCCTGTATATCTATAAATGTTTAGATCTAAATTTTGTTTAATTATTGATAGGATATATATATGTGTGTGTGTTTCCTATCGTAATTATCTTAATTGATATTTTGTTTATTATACGTCATTTAATGAAAAAATGTTTTAACATCAATACAACTTATATATGACAATTAATTTTCGATACAGAATTCGTCTTAAAACATAAAAATTAATATATTTTTATATTAATTTTTATGTGAAAAATTGTAATAAAATTTGACACGTGACTAAATGCAGAGATTAAAATTTAAATATCAAAAACAGAATTATTTAATGTTTTGTTAAATTTAAATATAGTTATGGTTAATGGTGTTAAATGATCATTAACCTAATGTCCAAGACCGACACTTTTCTGAGGCTCCGAAATTCTACAATTTTTATAATGCAGTATTAGAAAATGATTAAATATCAAATTCATTAGTGTATTTTGATTTCACTGGAATAATTGATTTATTCATTAAATTAAAATATAGATAAAAATTGTTTAAAAATCCGAAATTCTACAATTTTTATAATGCAGTATTAGAAAATGATTAAATATCAAATTCATTATTGTATTTTGATTTCACTGGAATAATTGATTTATTCATTAAAATATAGATAAAAATTGTTTAAAAGTTAATTTAAAAAATGTGAACTATATACATAATTTATATGATAGTTTTTTATTGACCGACATTAGGAACCCATCCTTCAACTATCTAGTTAACCCAACATCCTTGAACTGACCCCATCATAGGTGTATCTGGCCTGTAGCGGGATCTAAAAATAGTTACCGCTCAACAATATTCCAAGTTTGATTCAGCGGCATATTAAAATCTACTTAACCCACAAAGTTCTATGTGACTTAACCTAGCCAACCAGTAAGGGCTAAGACCAGATCTACTATGAAGCGGTCGTTTCAAGGCCCACTTTTTTCAGTAATTATAATTTTCAGGATGGAGGGGCCTATTTTAATACTTCTGCTTCAGACCCCGAAATATGCATATCCGATCCATCAGGAGCTCTAAAATTCTTCAGAACGTAGGGCCACGAAATAATAATGCTATACTGACTCAATACACTAAACTGAACACGATAAAATTATGGTATTGCAAAGATAAAATCCCATGATGATTGCTTTTGGAATGTTATGCAATTTCAATTTCTTTCTCTTTTTTTGCATGTGGTTTACAATGACAAATATGTAACTTTGTGAGCCTTAAATATTAGTGTTAGGTATCATCCTTATAAAAGTGATTTTTTTCAACGGATTCAGATATTTTTCCTAGTATGAGCAATCTCTTTGAATGAGCGAATTATAATCGTGAATTTTTTTAAGATTGTCATGTTCAATATTTGAAATCAGATAAAAATTAATAATAATAAACGATTTACTATATTCATTGACGTAATAGCAGTGATTTGAAAAGTTGTAATTATACAGTTTATATCCTTTATACTTTAGTGACCAAAGTCCAAAGCATTATTCATGATGTGTTTACAAATTCTGATATATGTTAGGCATTCAAACTCATATATATATATTGAATTTGTCTAAAAATTTTGAGCAATAATTGCATAACTGAATTTTAAGCAAAATCATGTTAAAATTAAATTTATTTGTAGATGAATTCTTTAAAATTTGAAATACAAATTAAATAAATCGTTTGCAGGCATTTATTAAACAATACTTGAAGCGACTCAGCTTTGTTAATAAATATAAGAAAAAAACAAGTCCTATCAGCGAAATAGTGTATTATTATTATCCGGTCGTTCAAGGAAAAAATACGTCAACCGGATGATCGGGTCGAAGTGTCTTATATATTCATATTTTTTTACGAGGAGCTAGCTCCGGTCATTTAACCCTGGCAACCCATCCCATCATACATGTAAGTGACTTGTGATGGGCAGTTGGAACACCCCACAACTTAGTAACTCCGATTGGAAAGCTGCATAAAACTAGAATCAGATGTGTTAATGAAACTATTTCGTCCTGGCTTAACTGAATCTTCTGTTCTCCGATTTCACCATGAAAGTTCTTTTACCAATAAATGATGCCATTTTCCAACTTATTGGGTTACTAAGCGACAGGATAAATTCAGGCTCAGCTATAGCGATCCACACCTGTGAAAGAGAGTGTAGAAAAGAGGATCGACGGCTGTCGGAATTGAATCTAAGACTTCTAGGTAGAAATTCCCATCATCTACCTGACAGCATACCCCTGTGGGTCAGTCATCAGGTAGAGGATGGGGTTCAACGAGCTGGACCTGGATCTCAAGAAAAAACTAGAGCTTTGTAAATCTTAATTCCCAGAATGAAAGCGCAGTACGCTTCCACTGCGTCCATCCGGCTGACAGATTTAATATTTTCATTAATCTGTAATCAGCCAGATGGTCTCATGTTAAAACAGTTACCACTTTCAATCCCAGATTCCATACCTCGGATTTTTATGAGGGATCCAGACCCGGCGATTGAACTAAATTCCATCTTTCAACCTTCCGGTTGGCCGTATTATGGCCGTTGATTAGCCGATGATGGACTATAAAACTGGCTACTACAAAATATATGTCTGGTGTGATTCGGCGATTTAATTCAACTTACTTCGCTATTCCGTTAATATGTATTTTCAAATAGTATTTCAATCCATACAAAATTTTTCAGGTATTTCCTAAGAACTTGACTAGAAATCACTGATATAGAAAGAACTTAGATGTAGAACAATGATGGACAAATCTAACATCAAAGATTTGAATTGATGAAATATGGATACTTTATAGTTAGTGACACCCCTACTATACATTGTACTATGCAAGATATAATCCACGTTTTATTCATATTTTGTTTTTTATATTGTATTATTTTTATAAATCATATGATTTCTGACTATTTTTAATGAAAATTGGCCTTCATGTTCAATAAAATTGGAAATTAATGTTATTGAATATCATGTCTATGTTACGAAATTATTATTGTATAACTAATTGAAGACTATATTGTATATATTGTATTCAGAAAAACTTATTGTCGTAAAAATAATTTATCTTAATGCTGTATATTGTAGTTGAACGATGGTACAATACTGATTTATTTTTTCACTCACAGGTTAGTTACAGACTTAACTTTCAGTTATAGAAATGGCATTCAAGTTTTATTTTAAATTCTTCATTAATTTTTTCTACTGACAAGGAAAATCACGGAGTCTAAAGTTGAGAATTCGAGTCAAACTTGGCCAACGATTAGAGATAGGCAAATGGTTGAAAATACTGCAAAAAATTTTGCTATCGTTTACATATATGCTCAAAAATTTATTTTTTATAATTAATATATAGCATATAATTTTTATTATATTTAATGAACTCTTTTTTTAATCTTGAAAATTTATAAGATTTATTTAATAGAATATTTTGAATTTGTTAAGAAATAAATCAACTACAAATCATAAATGGCAATTCAATACAATTTAAATGACAATTAATTACTGTCGGTAAATTCAAAACAAAATTCTACAAGATTTCCAAACATTTCTGGACATGTATCGGTATTACCCATAACCACATCCAATGTCTATCAGAAGGGGGAAAGAGGTAGGGCCAGCTTAACTCGGTAAGCAGACAATGCAATGCATCGGGCGCCTTCGGAAAGAGGGCACCAAAATTATCATTATATAATGAAACCTGTTAAAGTGACCACCCTTTGGGATCGACCTGACTGGTCATTTTTCACAGGTGGTCACTGTATAGTTATAGTTATAGAACCGAAACCGAAACAAATATAGAGTTTATAACATAGAATGATCATGCGCGACAGAAAAAATTTCTTGCCTTATTTTTTATCACTCGCCTGTCTCTAATCGTTGGCCAAGTTTAACTCCAATCCTCAACTCTAGACCCCGTGATTTCTCTTGTGAAGTAAAATCTCATATTGAGGGCCGGCTCAATATATGATCAAGCGGAGGCTCGATCATATGTTGAGCTCAGGGTGCTGCCGCATTTTGTGTTTATTATTATTATTATTGTAGTAAGACACAATTATTTTTTACACATAATTTAAACGTCACAGTCCACTCCCATCAAAACTGACGGCTTGAGGGAGCGCAACAAAAATTTTCGCTCGGGGCGCTAAAAACTACTACTACTATTATAAACGATATTTGTTAATTTATAGTTCATGAAAGCGCGAAATGCGAGATTAAATCTGATTCGTTTAATAACTTCAATAACCTTATATTTTGGCAAAACTAATAAAATTCTCTTAATTATGTTACTAAAATTCTATTTACAAGATACAATATTACAATATGGATCAGAACTTCCACCCGACGTAATCCGTTAAATTCATCTTTATTTTTTTATTACTGCCATTAATTATTAATAATAAATTTCGTTTATATTTTACAGATCTCAGAAAAATTACATTTCTTCAAGTGCTTTCATTAATGATGATAATTTTTTTTTTTAATTTATTACTTGAGTTTGTATATTTTATACAAATTCAAATATTTCTAAATTTTAATAAAGTACTGTATTCGAGAATTAAATAGATTATAATATAGTATACTATACAATATTTTGCTATAAGTCAATTATTAATTGATTAAATTTTATGAAATAAGATATAAGGCCTACTTGTACAGTAAACTCCCGTATAACGCGTAGGATAAATTTTTTTAACGTTACTTATTAATATCCGTTGTATTAAAAACCAAACGATGTTTATTTCGTTTCCATGACAACTTTAACTACTTTTCCGTCGGGTTATACGAATCCGCGTTTTCGGAATCCATGTTATATGGTCTACTTATATATAATATTTTTTAAAATTTAGTTATCTGTATTCTGTTTTGTTTTTCCTTTATTAAAAGAAACCTTTAAACAAGTTAATTAACATTCTGCACACAATAAAATCATATTCGAAACTAACGCGCATCTCATTAGGAATATGCGATCAGTGCTTGAATGGAAATGTAAATTTGTGTAAAATAATCTGATAATGCGTGTCTCGTATAACGCGATTTCCTATAACGCGGAACGTATTCCCCGCGTTGTGCGGGATTTTATATATAATGCAAAAAATAAATAAATAACAAGAATTCGAACAATAAAAAAACTAACGAGTATTTTTGTTTATTTTTGAATGATCCTTGAATGTGTTATTTCCATCGTTGGTTATTTCTAATTTAATTCTCAAAGGAGATCAAGTGAAACCTGTTAACTGCTACTGCAAGCTGACAATTTTTACGAAACTAAAAAACTTACAACAGTTATTTTAGATAGAATACCCGGAAGTGATTAACATTGTTTTAAAATTTACTAATTCTGTCCGCCGTAATTAAAAATTACATAATATTTTGTAGTACTATCAAAAAAATAAATTCGAAAGCATAAATAATTTAAAGTCTGATGATATATGAGGTATTGGTTTAAAAAAATTAAGAGTACAATATTCTATATATTACTTGAATATTTGGAGGACATTAAAAACATTATCATCACTAACTGGTAGTTAATTATATAACAGAAATAATATACTTAATATTATAAATAATTCATAGATTATTTCTTTATAATCCAGCTAAAGAAATTCTGTAAATTTAATTTGTCTTCGTTGTTTGCTGTATAACTGTTTAATATGTTATGCTTTTTAAAAGCGAAGCGTAACACGGCGCTTTAAAAAATCCGGCCCTCCATGATTGGATACGGGTGACAATAATATAAGCAATCAAATTTGACTTTCAAATAAATTAGCAAAATATACAATATATATAAATAGCATTGCCGTTTACACGCTCAACAACTCTCCGAATACACTGCACACTTCCGAAAACAAAGAAAAATTCTAACGGTAGCGCCTGTCGTAATATCTTAAATGAAATATGTATAAACGTCACCTCATCAATTAGCCAATAGGAACGATGGATATAACTGACTAATCAGAAAACTCCACATGAACGAAGACGCGTGAAAGTCTGTGTAGGTTTAGAGAAGAGTAGACGTATTGAAATTTGTTGGATTGAAAAGTAAACACGTTTCTTTTAATGATAAAAAAAGGTATGTTTCTCACATGTTACTTTTAATTATCGAGATTTGAATTTTCTGTGAAAATAATTAAGCGTATGATTTGTTATTTAAGCCTAGAATATTCTGTTAACTCATCGACCATCACCTGAAGTTCGATTCATTGATAACTAGTCGGAGATTGGTCAAATTTGGAGGCTTTTATAAAATAGACCAATTATCTCACTCGTTGTAAATTATAAATAATATTTATAAATTAAGTGATACGTGTAAGCATAATCATCATCTGCCCATTTAATTTTTAATTCATTGAAATGTTTCTTTTATTTGGATTGTTTCTTCATTTGATGGCATAAAATAATATGTGGCAATAGTTTAAACGAAATTACAAGAAATTTTTTATTAGTTTATAATTCTAGGAAAATAAAATCATTTCCTTGAATAAAATTTAGAACCGTATGTATACATTAAATGTATTAATTATTAGGAAATTTATAAATGTTTTTTAATTAATAAATATGCCATTATCATGTAATTTTCAGTTTTGATTTTTTATTTAAAATATTGTATAAAATCCAAATAAATTTTTTTATAACCTCTTGTATATATTACTCTTATAATTAATTAATTTGTAAGTGGTTATCGTTTAACTGTTTGGGGGTCTCACAATTTCAGTAGCACTTAAATATTTAACATTTAGATCAATCCTTTATAACATTTTAGGAATATTCCTTTCCAGATCTTTCAATGAAGTCCTAAAAGTAAATTTATGAATGGAATTATACCTAATCTGCAATACAGTGAAATAATGCATAATTATATAATAAAAGGTAAGTGGTTATCGTTTAACTGTTTGGGGGTCTCACAATTTCAGTAGCACTTAAATATTTATCATTTAGATCAATCCTTTATAGGAATATAGGAATATTCCTTTCCAGATCTTTCAATGAAGTCCTAAAAGTAAATTTATGAATGGAATTATACCTAATCTGCAATACAGTGAAATAATGCATAATTATATAATAAAAGTAAACAACAAGACAAATAAGTAAGATAAATCGTTTATTCAAAAACGTTTTCGGCTATCCACGTTGCCTGCCTCAGTCGTAATACAGACCAGAGAAGCTTCTCTGGTGTGTATTAGCCGAAAACATTTTTGAATAAACGATTTATCTTACTTATTTGGCTTGTTTACTTTTATTTAATATCTAAAGTAAGAAGTATTTCAGTACAATTATATAATGCTGAACAATTCAACAACATACTGCTTAAAAATTTCAAAATTCAACAAAATAACCAATAGTTCTGCACTACAGAGCAGTAAATTTAAAACAAACTCTTATTTAAAAATGAACATTTTTCATTTAAAATAACCATCTTCAGCTAAAAAATTTAACGAAAAGAATATGAAAACCAGTTTTTAGATAAAGATTTTAAATAATGTAGGAAGATCTGCAGAGAAGGGGGAGAAATATTGCTTATTTTCCCAATTTTTTGCTATATTCAAAAACCATCTCAAAGTGGATTTGGAAAAATTAACCTGCCTAAGTGCTAAAGTGTTAATTTTTCTATATCGTATAGGCAGTGTATCGTTTTCCTGTTTATTTTAGTTGGAAAATGGATTTGAAGAATCAAATGTATTATGTAATAAATCCTATATTATAAACAAATTAATA
This sequence comes from Olivierus martensii, assembly GCA_000484575.1. Lineage (NCBI taxonomy): Eukaryota > Metazoa > Arthropoda > Arachnida > Scorpiones > Buthidae > Olivierus > Olivierus martensii. Next base: position 38,199 of record AYEL01085348.1, on the reverse strand, counting down.
TTTGTTAAATGTAGATTAAATTAAATTTTATAAAGATTTAAACATTTTAAGATATTATATTGCTTACTATTGTTCAGAAAAAATAATAAAAATATTGAATTTTTTATACCAAAGGGGAAAACTTGCATTAAACTATAACAAACATCAATAGCACCACATGTAAGGATAAGCCAATCTGAAAATTGCATGAGAAACTCATTACAGTTTTAAACAGAGCCATGTGACATACACCATTTTCAGTGGAGGAATTTTGAACATTGAAACACAGGCTAAAATTTAAATAGTGTACATTTAAATACTCATCTGTAGCAAGTTAAATTATAATACATTAGCAATATGTAAATTGATATCTTTCAGTAAACAATTCTTCAAATAAAATAGCCACCAAAAACAAAAATATACTGCTTTTTGAGGTAATACAATGATTACATATTAAACTATAGCACTCACTAGCAGTCCAAATAATTTTATTCATTTAAATAACTTTTTCAGACTGTACTGACAGTAGTTCTGAAAAATAAGAACAGAATGCACCTCGGATGTTCTATAACGTATCTAATTGTAGAAACTGTAAGTAATATGAGAGTTAATGATGGCTATAACCTAGCCAAAAGCGTTCCTCTGAAAAAAGTTATTTAAATGAATAAAATTATTTGGACTGCTAGTGAGTGCTATAATTTAATCTATTATCATTAAATAAAATAGCAAACTTAGCAAGAAATAGGATTCAAAGTCAATTTCCATATTTCAGATCCTACATTAAATGCCATTTCTTTTTATTATATATATAATTATAGCATAGTGCCATGCTTTAGAAAGGATTTCTGGTTGTTGTTTATTATCATCACCTACTAATTCCCTCCTTGCAATCTTAGAATTATTATGGAATTTATTTTTTTCACAATATTAAAGGCTTCACCACCTTTTGCATCTTTCCATTATATCACCATGTTGTTTCTATAGCACTTCCTGGATAGAGCCATTGTGATCATACCTTTTTTCATGTCTTATCTGTGCTCTTGTAACCTAACATTCAAGTTCCTCTGTCACTCCATTATAATACTCTTGCGTATCTTGATCATAATTTAACGTAGGAGCCTGGTACATCTGTCATATAGATCTCATAATACATTTATCATTCCTAACTGCATTAAATACAATTGGGCCTTTTGTACACACAAGCTTTGTTTTGCTTATTATTTTTTTTTAACCATTGTTGATTGACTCATATGATAAGATACTTTAATATATTTCTCATCTTCCTGTTGTATCAAGATCTCAAATATAGAAATTGACTTTGAATCCTATTTTCTGCATGTTTTATGGTAAGTTTGCTCTTTTATTTGAAGAATTGTTTACTGGTAGATATAAGTTTATATATTGCTAATGCATTATGTTTGAATTGTGCTGTGGATGAGAGAATTTAAATGTACAATATTTAAATTTTATATAAGTTATATTCTGCAATATATATAACATCTTATTGACCAACAATTTTAGTCTGGAATTCAGTATGTTCTTTTTATTAAATTTTATTGCTGAAGATGGTTATTTTTAACTGAAAACATTCCTTTTTAATAAATTAATAATAATTTTAAAATTACTGCTATGTAATGCTGAATCATTAGTTATTATTAGCCTATTCTATGATATAATGCTAGCTAAAATTCCAGAACCAGTGTAGTTGGATTTTTGTTTAAATGCTATGACTCAATAATTGTTTTAAATTATATTTGTTTTGTTGTTTCTAACAATTACCAATTCCATTAGTAAGGAATGTGTACCTTTATATGACATGATGCCATTCAAGATTAAAGTTGCACATTACTACATAGCAACATGACTACATTTTTTGAAATGGTTTGCTGTATTTTTGCACTTAATTTAGAAATGCTTAACTTTATAGAGTTGAATATCCTGCTGCATAAAGAAATGCATTTTATTTGAGATATAAAGTAATTGTGTTGGGACTGTGGTAGATTTGCATTCAATACATTCACTATGTTAACTCCATGATTGTACAAGTGATAGCATTCAAAGTAAAATTTTGTTATACTACATAAATTGGGAAATAAGAATAAAATTTTAATGCTTAGATATCTCTCAATTTAAAAAAGTAATCAGGATCTTTAAAACTATTCAATAAGTAAAAATTTATAAACCAAAAATTTATTTTCTGTTTAATTCCATTATAAAAATTTACTATCAGTTCTTGAATTCGAAAGTCACTGCCATTTCGCCTGTTAGTGTTAAAGCATTCCAAAAACATAAATTAATACTATAATACAATAGCTTATAATAGTTATTACCTGTTTAACCTATTTCTTGCTAGAATTATAATTTAAAAACAAGCACTAGTTTAAATAAACTAGTGCTTGTTTTTAAATTATAATTCTTGTTTTCTAAGTGGAAGTTCCTATTTATTAGTATTTCTTGCTATTTGATTTTGAATTTCCAAGCAGTTAAGTATGAAGTGATTTTCATATATTAGTTGAATGTGATGATAAATACACCACTCATTGTAGCTGTGTTATATAAAAATTTAAAATTTTCATCAAATATCTTAAATTTATATAATTTTTAAGTTTTCATTCTAATAAATTATTTGCAAAAATAAATCTTTTTTGGAAGTTAGAATTTAAAAGTATTGATATTTTATAATTTCTTATCTCTTAAAAACAAATTGACGATTGATGTTATTATTATGGTTCTTTTACCAAAATAAATAAAGAATAATTCATTTATTTACGTGTTGAGACTTTAATAACTGCTTAGACTCAAAATACTTAATAAAGGAGAATAAACTATCACTAATAGCAGCTGAGATAAACTGATAGCCATTTTATTAACATTAAAATCGCTAACGTTTTCGGCTCTGTCGCCATCTTCAGGCACTTTGTTCTAAAGTTTGAATGAAATTCGAAGAAGGAATAAAGCAACTATGTTGCTATGGTAACCGTCTGGGAGCCACCCCGTCCGTGGAAATGTGTGTTCAATAAAAGAAATCATTAAGACTTTTTTTCAATATGATTAACTAACTGTAACTTTAATTTTTTTTTTTTAAAGATGTTCCTTTGTGTGTTAGTAAATTTAATAAGTTTGTTATAATGTTATTACATATTATATTATTTTATTTATATTAATCAAACATAGTAATTGTAAATTTGTTGTTTTAAACTTTTTATAATGTAATATGGTTACCATAGCAACATAGTTGCTTTATTCCTTCTTCGAATTTGATTCGAACTTTAGAACAAAGTGCCTGAAGATGGCGACAGAGTCGAAAAAGCGATTTTAATGTTAATAAAATGGTTATCAGTTTATCTCAGTTGCTATTAGTGCTAGTTTATTCTCCTTTTGTCATTTATTTAAGTGATTACATTTTGTCAGATTTAGCATTTTCCAATGCAGGCTGAATGAAGTATTCCCAGTATCAATTAGTAGAATTAGGCTCCCGATAAAATCCAATAAGGTTTTAAATAGAACTAAAATGGTCTGCCTAAAAGTGGCGGTAACTGATTCGAAGAGAACATTCTATAAAAGGAAGAAAAAGTTGGAAGATTTAATACTAAGCATATGTCCAAAAAAAATTAATTTTATTAAATTATAACTAACTTTTATAATTTAAGAAAATCAATTTTTTTTTTTCACAATAATAATAAAAACTAACAAAAATTAAAAAGGTCTTTTTTAAGGTCACTATTTCTTAAGAAGACTGAAATTTTTATTTAGATTTTTTCTAGTGAAAAATTTTATCAAAAAGCAGAATAGAAATTTGTGTAAAAATAATTCATCTAGAGAGAAATAATGGGGAGGTCAAAAAATAATTTAAAAAAGTTAGGAAATGTTAATTATCCTCTTTTTTATTATGGATTTTTCTTAGATTTGAAATTTATTTTAATTAAAAATAATTATTATTTTTGACAATAAAGTGAATCATTGAAATACAGTCGATTCTCACTATTCACAGTAGCTACGTTCCGTAAATTCTTCACGAATACTGAATTAGCGAATAACATTGTGCTTATGGGAAATATAGAGTTAGGTTCCTGCAAACCTTTCTTCCCAACATTTTCATACTTGGTTTGTGTATTTTTTTCTGTTTACAGACTTGGTTTGTGTGTGTTTTTCTGTTTATAGATATCTTATTTAATTTGTTTTACATTACTTATAAATAATTACAGTATATGCAGTGTATAATATTATATACAGTTTATAATTACAGTAAAATCTTTATTTTAATTTTTAAAAACATTAATTAGAGTACTATATACAGTGTTATAATTACAGTAATCTTTATTTAATTTTTAAAAACATTAACAAGTATTATAATTACAGTAATCTTAGTTAATATTTTTAAAAATTAAATATAGTATTATAATTACAGTAATCTTTATTTAATTTTTTAAAACATTAACTACAAATCTTATTTTTGATTGATAGTTTTTTGATGTTGCAAGATGTTTGATACGACAGATGACACATTGTCTTTCTGACTGCATCAAAAAACTGTCAGCTTTGTCTGTGTCACTTTTTGCCTCAGATCTTCCAAAATTTCAGCATAAGAAACAAATGCGCAGGAAGATAGATGCCTAAATTTGAGGCGACATTCAAGCATAGGGTCACATTCTTCTATGGGACCAGACGATATGAACAGGCTTTTGGCCTACCTGCGGTCTGTGGAGTGAACGAGGATAGGTAATGAGAAATTTCCCAGCAAACCGATTCAGAGACTACAATTGGTGACAAACAACTTTCTCTCTGGAGAGAAAGGAAAAAGGAAGAGAAAGGATGTACATTGGTAATAGTATTTTTGCCGCTCAGCGGGAGTCCGCAAATAAGTGCAAAAGCTCCGCAAAGAATGATTTTGTGGTTACAAATAAATTTCCGCGAATAGTCGAAAACGGAATCTGCAAATATTGAGAATTGACTGTACATAATTTTGTTTAAACACATTATTTATTAAACTATTAATTTTTTTCAAAACTTTTAGTGTAACAATTCTAATTACTGAAAAGCTATATTCATTCAAGGTCAAAGTTTAGGTTGCATTAAATTAATATTGTAAATATATCACAAATTTAAACAAAAATAATTTTTTCTTCAAAACTTTATAGAAAGAAAAATTTTATGGTGAGAATTATTTCAAAAATCCACATACAGAATATTTTAAAGAAAATAAAATAGGTAAGGCCAAATGATTTTGTTGTGAATTTACATTAAAAATTCTTCTAAATAGAGATTATGGAAAAATTTTAATACAAAACATAACAGTAATAGCTTGCATTATAAATATAATTGCTTAATGTGAAATATGCTGTGACTGTTTACATTAATAAATTTTAAAAAGCATTGTTTTAATTTTTCAGTTATCTAAAACAGACTGAAGTCATATAAACCTTATGAAAAATTTTTAACAAAACACACATGATCTACGAATTATAATTTGGTCATGCCTGCTGTAGAAGACACATTCCATTGTCAGATGAAAATAGGAAATTACATCTTAAAATCCTGGAATGGAAAGATTGGAATCTTAAATATTTTATGAATAATCTTAAACTATTATTATAGATATCTATTATTATAGATATCTATTATTATGATATTATTTCAGTAAGTTTAAGATATTTCATAAAATAAGTTTAAGATTTTTCATAAGTTTAAGATATTTGTATTTACAAATCTTTGATTTGTAAATACTGAAATGTAGTTACTAATATTTCGTTATATATTTGGAATCTTAAACTTATTTTTCAGTATTTACAAATCTTTGATTTGTAAATACTGAAAAGTAGTTACTAATATTTCGTTATAAATGAATTTGCATATATATATAAAAAGAATTTTTAACTGCAGAGAGTTTATTATATAGTTTTTAAATTTTGGTATTTCTCAAACATTAACGTGAATATCAAATTTATGATATTATTTATCCTATATTAATTGTTTATTTTCGATTAGTGTTATAACTTTTGAATAAATATTTCAAGAATAAATTTAGAAATACCAAAATATTAATCATAATGATTGGACAATAAAATTAAAACAGAAAGAATTTATCAAAAAGCAAATTATATATTTATATAAAAAATACAAATCTTTATAGTTATATATATCAAAATTATGAATGGTTGTACACACAAATACAGCTAGTCCTCGATTAGTGCGAATAATTGGTTCCACGAATTTCTCGCACTATTCAAAGTATTAACTATATGTAAAATATGGTAATTGGTTCTTGCTTTGTGAGATTCAGCCTATTAGCTAACCTCACGATGAATAACCACAATATTAACTTAACATTATTTAAGAAATATTTATTTTTTATTTTATATCGTTGTTCATCATCTAAATTAATAATCATTTATTTTCATATTTTACATCATTGTTCATCATCTAAATTAATAAGTTACCAGGTATTACACAACCGCCAAATCAAAACTAAAATAGCGTTTACATCATTGTTCATCATCTAAATTAATAAGTTACCAGGAATTGCGTTCAAACCATCATCAAACCAACTGCCAAATCGAAACCAAAATAGCGAATCGACCATCATCAAACCAACCACCAAATCGAAACCAAAATAGCGAATCAAATGCAAAAGTTGAGCACCACCTGGCCGCCATCATCAAACCAACTGCCAAATCGAAACCAAAATAGCGAATCAAAAGCAATCATCAAACCAACCGCCAAATCGAAACCAAAATAGCGAATCGAAAGCATCATCAAACCAACCGCCAAATCAAAACTAAAATAGCGAATCAAAAGCGCAAACCAACCACCAAATCGAAACCAAAAGAGCAAATCAAAAGTGGAAGTGGAGCATTGCTTTTATGTTAGCAAATCAAAAGCGGAAGTGGAGCACTGCTTTTATGTCGCTTAATCATATCCATTTTTTGCTCTAGCGCAGCGCTTTTCAAACTATGGGTCGCGACTCCAAATGGGGCTTGCAAAAATTAAATTCAAACACTTGAATTTCAGTTTATATGTAATTTCACAATTGCCCAATATTAAAATTAAATTCAAACACTTGAATTTCAGTTTTATGTAATTTCACAAATGCCCAATATTTAACGTATGACAACATGAGTTTATATGTAATTTCACAAATGCCCAATATTTAACTTATGACAACATATATCGGTGTGGTTGGTTGATTGTGTTCATCTTAATAAGTGTGTAAATGACAGTGTAGTTGGTTGATTGTGTTCATCTTAATAAGTGTGTAAATGATTCATGTACTTGTATGTTTTATTTCATATTTAATACCTGGGATCGTGAAAAATTTTGTAATGAAAAATGGGGTCATGAATGAAAAATGTTTGAGAAGCGCTGCTCTAGCATAATCACTTTCCTGTTTTATCGTCAAAAGTGTTCTTCCTTTATTCATTTCGATACATTTTAAAAAAGAAAATTCTGTACTATACTGTATGTATACGATAGCAAAGCTAAATAATAGTACAGTAATGTTAAACAGTTAACGGCAAAAAGCACATCTTTCTGATGTTTCACCCCTTCAAAGCCAAGTGACTGTTCTTAGACTGCTCCTCGTCCGGTTTTACTAACCGAAAATTAACGGTAATTTGTTAATTGACATCATAAAAGGAGGCAGAGCTTTGTTAGTAAGACTGGTCTATGCTTACAACTTGCATTAATCAAATATTTGCTCACACTAACTGAAAAACGGTATCAATTTTATAAGTCGCACTAATCGAAATCACATTATTCGAACTCGCACTAATCGAGGCCTACCTGTATGTCATTTTATTTTCTAATTTCAAAAAAATTCAAATCTGCAATAAAATTTTAAAAAATTACAATGACAATAGCAAAATAATCCAGAAGAAAATGTATTACAAGATTACATAGTTATTTGATGTATCAATACAGTATTCTATGATGGCACATTTTCAAAAATTTATAATCAGCCATTTATTTCTAAATTTGTATATAAGACTTTATAGTCTGTTCCACTCTGAGATGGCAGTGACACCACGAATGGTTATAGTTCGTCCGTGAGAAGAAATATTGATCAAAATACTTTCTTATATAAAGTTTCAAAGTCTCACTGCAATCGTAACTTGTATTTTTATTGTTAATATTATATAAAAAATCTGAGATAGAAAAAGATGAAATTAAAAAAAATAAAAAATTTTGTAATCGAGATTATTCTAAAAGTAAGATGGCGTCTTGTTCTTACGTGAAGAATAATGTGAAGGGAAGATTCTTCATAGTCAAGCAAAACAGATTATACTTAACGTTTATGGCAAATTGGAAGAACTGAATCTGGATAAATCAACAATTTACATCATAAATTTGGTAATGGAATGGACATAGCAAAGATTGTTTACAAAATCAGGAACAAAATGAATGAAGCACAGTGTCGACATCAAACTAGCATTTGAAACAAAAAGTTACGAAAGATCGTTTAAGTAGATATAAAGATTTTACTAAATTGCCATTCACATGAAACACCACTATTTTTTCTGTAATGAATGCCCTAACATAAATTGTCTACTGTCAGACAAATACCGATAATATCTAGTCAATAATATTGTAGAGAACAACACTTTACTGCTTACTCCACCACATTGATATTCATACATTAATGGAAAATTTTCCGTAAATGTTAACTATAACACTTGTTAACCAAAACCGCCCTTTTGATAAAAAAAAAAAAAATTAGCCAAATCGTGTTAGATATTATTCTGTTAATTTTTCAATAGTTCATCACAATGCTGGGAGAATTAAAACAATTCCCAAGTATTAATAAAAATAAAAAAACTATTTAAAAGTACATAATCTCATTTTTATTATAGCTTTTAACATGAGTGCATGAAAATTACTATTTTAATAAATAATAAAAAAATGGGAAAACACTAATAAAATTAAAAATTTTTATAAAGTGTATTTAGAATAAGGGACATCAGGTCTATGATGAAGACTTCAGATTTATCAGCAAAACATCTTAATTAATCTGTTTATGTACAAAAAAGTGGATAAATTATTGAAAACGTGCTATTTATACTTTGATATCTAATGGAGAAAGTAGGCCTATATGCTATCGTGTGCTATGCCACCAAATGATGTCATTTTGTGACATCACTGCCATCTCAAAGTGGAACAGACTATAGATCAAACTCAACAACATATATTACACAATGTATTCAGTTCCTCTATGTTTAGTAAAAGAATAAATTTAGAATTATAAAACAATCTCAGGAATGTGCTGCAAGAACACCTATATTTTTGTAATTCACATAACAACTGCAAATCATATAAAAATGAATAAATAAATAATTACCTTTGATAAAACTTTTGGATTTCCAACTATAATAATACCATATCTATAAAATAAAAAAATATATAATTTTATTGTATATAATTTAAAAAATTATAGAAAGTCAAAAAGTAAAGCAATTTTAAAAATTTCTTTAATGGTTAAGTGGAATACAGACAGCCCACTGATGAAGCAACAATATACATACAACTTACAGTATAAGTATTATTGTAGATTTCATTCTAGTATGTATGCTATCTCTTTAAAATAAATGCACTATTGTTTATCTCTGCACAAAGGAAAATATACATTTTATGATATTCCTTTACTATTCATTTTTGATTTTTGATCCCTGAAAGAGTAAAATTGGTTGAGATTATTTATCAAAATGGCAACAATATGGTACCAGTTGCTTGTAAAGCACTAAAATTTATAAATGGATTGAACATTTCAAAAATGGATGACATCTGTCTATGTCATTCAGGAAGATCAATAACTCCAAAGATAATTCAAACTATTATAAACATAATATGGGAGAACTATTGTAGTGAAAATAATGAAATTCCACTTGCAGCGAGCATTAGTCAGGCTTAAAGTTTTCATTAAGGCACGACTTTTACATTTCACATCAATGCAATGGGCACAAAGAGAATTGTCAGAATAACACAAAATATTGGAAAGGATTCTGATAGTCTTGATGTAATTGTATGTTTAATCCTCTGAAAAATGAAGGATAAATTGAGAAGAGTATATGTAAGCATGAGTAAAAAAATAAAACTTCTGCCAGAAGAAATGAATAGATATTAGTGAAAAAGAGAGAGCACCATTTTAATCATCTCTTAATAACATGAAAGTGAAATAGTGGTTAAATTCTGCTTTCTATCCATAGGGAATATTGACATCTGTGGATTTGATACTAACTTTTGCTAAATCATTGCATTCTAGTTATTTTAATCAACATTTCACATGAGATCTCTCTAAAAATGACAGATAATTATTTCTTTCTATTTATTAGTCATAAATCAATTATTTCTTCAAAATTAAATTTATATTATCATTATATAACAAAGAAAATAGTTTTTAAAGCCTCTTCTCCAATTTACAAAATGGGATAACATACTAACATAGTCAAGTTGAGCTTGAGATGAGCTCTTCAATAAATTAGTTATTAGATTACAAATACAGCAGAACATCAATTGTCTGAACTAATTGGAATCAATAGTTCAGATAATCAAATGTATGAGAATACTCAATTTATATGAAAACTATAATTAACCTATAACTAAATTATGATATGCAAGGTTATTTCTACTATATTTTAAAGTATTACAAAAAAAAATTTAAGAAATAGTTCATAAATTTTGATCAAAATATCCATATAACAGTTAGTCAATACTGGATTTGTAACTTCTGTAATAGCTTAATTTGTAAGGAAAAAACATTATGAATTGTTTAATAGGTTTATTTTATTAATCTTTGTTTTTATAACTGTAAACTGGAAAAATCTTATATCTTTAAAAATATTTTTAGAGGGAGGGAAAACTTTTTAAAACTTCTTTATATATTACAAGCTGTCACATATCAGATGTTAGCTGATTTGTATGCTATACTGCATAAATCTTCTATGCTATGCTATATATATCTTTGAATAAATAATCAGAAACAAACAAATAAGCAATAGAAATTCATTTGTTTCTGATTACTTTAGCATAACAACTAGTGACTGTGTTTTCCCAAACATTTTGCTTTCTCAAGATTTGGAATTCTCGAGATTCTAAAAACGTTTAGTTAAAAAAATACCTGTTTTTAATAAGGATGAAAATAAAATGAGGCAGAGAAAAACATGCAAAATGAAAACAAATAATATTGGGTTGTTTTTATATTTGTTTTTATTTAAAATCTTTTTATTATATTGAAAAAATAGATCACATTTCAATAATATTGAAAAAATAATCGTATTTTGTTACAATTACTGACAGTTTTTATTTAAAATAGCTTTCAATACACACAGACTATTTGTTTAGCTGCTAAACAAATAAACTGTGTATATTAAAAAGGTATTTTAATATAAACTGTCAGTAATTTCTGGATCCTGTGTTTGGATATAAAAATTCCAGAAATGGAATTTTTGTGTCCAAACTTATGGAGACGTATATGATCTTTTAAAGGCCAGTTCCCACTAGCCGCTGCGGTATAAAACGCAGATAGAAATCGTCGCCGGATGCCGCAAGTGAAATCCGCCATGTGATTCCCACTTTGACGGAAGCATTTTCCCATAATTCTTTGTGATTTCAGTTTCTCCCAAAAGTCTTTGGAATAAACAAAACATGGACATTGACATGTGTAAAGGAGTTACTGTTTATCTAATGATGACGCTAAAATTTATGGATTTAAAAACGATGAAAATTCAACAAAAAGATCTGTTTGGGTCAAAGATATATATAATTAAAAAAGAAAACAGCGAGACTACTTTTCCAACTTGATTCAGGATGAGATTGAAAGATAGAGAAAATTATTATAGGTAATAAAAATGATGTACTATATATTATGATAATTATTTGCTTATTAATAAGCTATAAAATTGTATTATTTATTTAATATATGTCATAAAATAGGTTAAAGTTTATTGGTCAGATTATAGACGACGGTTCTTGCTGTTGAGGAAGAGTTGAAAAGAATTCATTCCAGTGCGGTGCGGTTTTGCCCCGAGAATATGACATCAAAACCGCACTGCTTTCTTCATCAGCGGATTTTCCGTTGCGGTTCCGCACTAGTGGGAACCGGCCTTAAGCCTATACAACTACTTATTTTTTACACATCACTATATTTGACTATCTAAAGTTATATAACAACAGACACACCTGTTAGGAAAGTTTAGGATCCTTTTATTTTAGCTAAATAATTTTCTAAGAGAGCTCTATAGTTGCTTGCCATTGAGTGAAGATGAGAGATTTGGGGAATGATTGAGGGTTAGGTATTTACTCATCCTCTGATATACTGTTTCAGATCATGCAACAGTATATCCCATAGACATCATTAGATGTAATTGCTATTCTGGCAAACCTCTGAATTGGGTAAAAACTAAATATTTGTTTTGGCTTTTTTATATAAACGTTATCACAAATCTTCCTATGGAATAATATGGCAAGTCTACAATAACAAAAATCTTTAAAATTGCAATTAAATGAATGATTTTTTATACAATTTATTAATCTATGTGTTACTTTAGATTTATATGCCTATTTTAAGTATTATTTTGTGATTAGTTTCAGATAATTTTCTTTTTGAAATATAAAATTAGTAGAAATGACGCAGATAAACCACATAATTTATTCACTTAGTTTATTGAACTGAAGATGTCGCAAGGCCAAAAGTGACCAAAATAATTAATGTATCGCTATGAATTTTTTAGGATACAAATTTGCAGAATTTTTTTAATTCCCGAAATTTATAAGAATTTTCTTGAGAATTGGGAATGAAATTTTCTTTTAAATCTCAAGATTTCGAGACGGGAATCTCAAGCACAAATCACCAATAACAATCAATACATAAACAAATAGAAATTGTGGTTTTTTTTTTTTTTTTTTTTTTTTTTTTTTTTTTTTTTTTTTTTTTTTTTTTTTTTTTTTTTTTTTTTTTTTGAGGAGTAGTAGTTCAGATAATCAACATTCAACTGGAATCCTGAAATAACTGAAATTTTATGTAAAACAAGAAAAAAATTAAATTAATATTTTATCATCAAAGCACACAACAGCAATACTTTAGAAAATCAACACTTTAATAGGCGAAGTACTTTCAGATAGATCCAACTTCAGCACCTTACAAAACCATAGAATATTGTACGTTTTTTTTTAGTGATCCATGATCTAATTTTTTAGTAAAAAATTAAATCATGGAGTTATGTAAATGAGCAAACAGAATAAAGATAACATCAGCTGAAAACAACAACAAAAATGAATCACTTTTAGCAGAATAAACTAGAATTAAATTGAAATGCTTTTGATCCATTCAAAAATTATCTTCAGCTGTTAGATTTAAAAAAAAAATACAAACAAAAAAAGCCACGTGACATGAGTTTTAAGCCACTTCCAGGCAATGGAGAGCACTTTTGGTTACTGTATGTTGACGATTGCTTTTGTTTTTGCCTAAAGTTGAATTTAAAGGGCTTTGGCTATGTAATCATCTCAACGATTAATTTTATGTAAAATTTTGACTCTGTGCCAACAGATGTTAATATTATGTTTTTAAGATCCTCATTGATAATGCTGTAGCTGCTGAACCTTTCATAATGCTATCTTTATATTCTTTTAGCCTTTGGGATAAGTTTCTTCTCATTGAAACTAATGTAATTTTTATCTCTGTTGAGATGAATGTTATGGAATGGAATAATATAGATGCCAGGATTTCTTAGAGAACTGAGCAGATATTTCTCTATTATAAAGAATATTAACTAAATTATTAAATTTTTTAAAAGTGATCTTGAAACCAGTAATATTTCTGCTTCATGTTTTAATTTCCTTAATGGGAACATATAGTCTTCGACTTATGATAGAATTCACATAGAACTCCTGCTATTGTATGTTTAATTTGGTCAGAAGTCAGAAATGCCAAAATTTATGGATTTTACTAGGATACTATACAGAATAGTCTTAGTAACCATAAAGAAAAAACTACAAGAACCAGACACAAAAAAGAATGTTTTTCTATATCTCAGATCAGTAGGCACAGAACTTTAACCCACTGAATTGCATTGACCAATTATCAGTAATCACATCATTATTTATATAAAATATATTAATAATGTACTTATTTGCTTATAAGTTTCACAAAATTTAATATAAAATACTATTCACAAAAGTTTTATATTGGGGTAATTATTGCTTTTTATTCTATTTTGATTATAATTAAATACAGTACTGCATTTCCTTAATTATAATATGCCATTGATTTACTGATTTACTCATAATTTTCCTTATTCTTTTACAGGCATAAGTATGGAAATAGAAATTATTAAAATTTTATAATAAATTTAGAAAAAATACTGTAAAAGCTCAATTATAGTGCAGAGTTTATTTAAAATATTAACAGCACAAAAAGCAAGAAGCATTTCATGTTTCAACTTCTGAAATAAAGTTGATGTTCTGTAGCTGATGGAAGCTTGATGACATCTTGTTTACAGTTCTAAATTGTTAATAAACTTGTAGTTTTACAATGAAATTTTGTTTGCTGTATTTTTAAATTTTTATGTATTATAAAATTGTATTTTAAACTATGATTAACATTAATAAAAAACAATTTTATTTGTATAAAGAAATTAATGACACTAGATTTTCTTGAATGATAAGCACAAAACATCATGCAATATTAAATTTCGATTTATTTATTAAATGTTAAAATAATTTATAAATAATGTAATATTTCATCTTTTATACTTATTTAACATCAAATGCAATTTTTTTAATTTTTTGTACAGATATTACATACTATTCTCTAAAAAAAATATGTGGATGGATTTATAGTGTTGAAATTGCTGAATTATATACCTAGCAAGTTCTTTTAGTTCTACTCAAGTTTGTGTGATCATTGATGGTTCTAATAAATAAACAAATATTGATGACTATTATACACTCATTGGGGACACAAGATCGATGCCTTTGATGACTGTTTTGCACTGAATGTATTTCCCCATTTCAACAACACTTGACAGATAATTTAATATTAATAACTATAAACGAAAAAAAGGAACAAATTTTAACCAGATGTAAATTTACCTTGCTCTTGTAAGGGCAACATTTAATCGACGGGGATCATTTAAAAAACCAATTCCTTGGTGTTCATTAGAACGAACACATGACATTATAATAAGATCTTTTTCCCTTCCTTGAAATGCATCAACACTTGCTACTTCAATTTCCTTAAAAGAAAACAATAAAAAAATAAAGTAAAAAATTCTCTACAGTAAACAACATTTACATTTATAATAGGAAATCATACCTGATATAATTTTGCATGAAGCGATCCATTATATTGCATATATTGTACAAGATAGGCTCTTTGTCCCTCATATGGTGTTATAATACCTATTTGTTCAGGTTTTACACTACACTTCAAAAATCTTGTTGTGATTTTTTCTACTAGGGCAGCTTCAGTCCTATTAAAAATTAAAAATTGTAATTAGAAACTACAATTGTATTCATAAAATATTGTAAAATAAAAATAATTTTAATAATTATTCTAAAAAATTACAATTTATTAAGAATTCAATATTAAATTACAAATATAGACATATTATAATGTGTATCTGTATTTCCTCAGACATACATTATCATTTTTTTAGAAAATGCATTGTATAATTATTTATTAAATGCCAAAATAACTAATAAATAAAATGTTATTTTATACTTATTTTATGTTATGTGAAATGCTAATTGTTTAAAATAATTTTTGTCTAGATGACTATGTTATTATCTATCAAAAATTACAATGAACTGATGACTAATTGAAATGATAGATATCATTTCGTTCAATATTTGCTTTAGGCTTAGTAACTTCTAAAATTTCTGTTGAAATTCCCAGTTTTTAATAATTTCTGATAAATCAGCAAATTAATCACAATTATCAATAAGTATTTTTTCTCATCAAAGTCATCTAATTTGTACTTCTGCAATCAGTATGCATCATACAGTTATTCATTCCTATCATTTTAGGCAAAATTTTCTTAGCATATTTAATTTTTCTTTAAATCGTTATTTAAACTTCTATAATGATTCAAATTGGTAAAACTTACTTCTGAATTTCTTTGATATTTTTAGCAATCATAACTTTCAATAAAAATCAAAATTACAAAATTAATAAGTGTGAATAAATGAAATGTTATTTAAAAATAGCAATAAGTTAAAAATTTTCTTCAAATATAATCTATATTAACTTTTTATATCATATCATAAAAAGCTAATATAAATTATATTTGAAAATTTTTAAGTTACTACTCTTTTTAAGTAACAACATTTTATTTACAAACATTTATACTTATGTATTTGAATATGAATATGTATAGATGAACTTTGAAAGAATGAACTAATTGGGGGAGAGGTGATCCATTGATGTGAATTGTCCTTTGTTTCGAGGTATTGTTTTTCATAGTATAAAACCATAGTACAGTTGAACTTATTACTTTTAGGCACTTTCATATATTTATGTTTATGCACAACACATTTTTTTATTTTTGCTTGGGCCAACATCAAACTTAATTGCAAAGTCTTTGAGCTTTTCTTTACACTTTTTTATATCACTACACTGGATTTTCGGTCTGCTACGCAGAAATTCCTTCTGGATAATCAGAAAATTTGTCTGTTGCTTCCGAAATCTATTGTTTTAGGGTCCATTGATTCGAACTTCAACTGTATATGAATGAATATGAAATATATTTTCATATTTCAGAAAATTTAAAAAATTTTAATCATCATAACAGCAGAATGCTTTAGCAACCAATGTAGTAACATTATACAGTTAACATATTACAGCAGTATAGTTAATTTAAAAGCAATACATTGTTTAAAGAAATTCATATTTAGCATGCTGTATTGTAGAAATGTTAATAGCAATGCCACATTATTCTTGTAGAGACTGAATATTAAATTCTACAATACTACTTGAAAGTAAATAAATAAAAAATTTATTAAATAAATTATTTATTTTTTGCAAAAATTCACTTGTCTTAAATTTTCATATCTGAATTCATAATATGCTTAGTAATTTTATCTTTCAACTCTTATTTATTAATAAATTTGTATATTTCAAATTTAGACACTGCTAGGGTTAATTTTCAATATATATATTCAGTGAAACTGCAACAAAAACAACTGTTGGATTTATCTGAAAATTTGTATATATAAACATGAAAGTAACTTCAGCAAATGATTAAAATATTAGAACAATTCCACAGATGCATAAGGCAAACATGTAGCAATTTGTGATTTAATGTTCCATGCATTTCTGTCGACTTTTTAAATTGTTGTTGTTATTTTCAGTATTTTTTGGTACATCAGAAATATGAGTTATAGTGCACCAGAAAGTGTTAAATATAAATTATCTAAGCTAGCTGTAATAATATCAAGGTAGATAAAACTTTTTAAATTGTAAGAGCTTATTCCTGAATTCAAAATGCCATTGTTTGCATGGAATATAGCTAGCTAATAAAATTTGAGAAAGGATAGATACTTGGCTTTCATAAGGTTGTGTGATCAACTTGACAAATAGCAACACACACACTGATCAGGATAACACTATATAGTCCAACCCATCTAAAATTAGTTGTGAAAAACTGCCAAACCAATAAAGTTGGGATTAGAGAATGGGGGATGACTAATAAGCATGATGATCGTCTAATTCACTAACAAATCCTAGTAACTTTTATAGAAACTCTGACAACCATCAGACGAGTCGTGATAATTGTCATCTGTCACTCCATGATGCTTTTAAACAATTTCCTATCAACTTACAGAATCAGTTGTATATGCATTGTTCATTGCACTGCTTATCAATGACTTCAACTCATCTTCAACAGCAGTTGAATTGGTGTTCCTGAGTAATCTGGGAAGCAGAATGGTGTCATGTTATCTTCAGTGATGAACCTCACTTCTACTTAGGAGCTGATGATAACTAAATATATATATAGAGGCAATGTGTTGAAAGGAATAATTCTGACAACAACGTTGAATGGCACACAGCCCAATCCAAGGGTATTATATGGTCTGGGAATTGATCGGCTATGACAACCATTCTAGTCTTAAATTCAATACCGGCAATTTAACAGCTTGATGGTATATTGCTGAAACTTAGAACTGGTGCCTGTTATAATCCTCTTCACAGTCGATGTGCATAAGTTCTTATTTCAGCAAGATAATGCCTGTCCACTAGCAAATATCTTTTTGGAATGTCTACAAAATATAAACATGCTACTATGACCCACTATATCCTCAGATTTGTCACCAATAGAAAATGTCTGAGATGCCATGGGACATCATGCACAGGTTCAGACACAATCAATGAAGATTAACCTTTTCCGCTCCAATGCCTTGGTAGCCAAGACAAGCGCGCACCGTCGTTCCGCTCCAATGACTTGGTAGATAAAATTATTATATCAAAAGTAATTTTTAATTATTTTTAATAAAGGCAATTATAAAGTTGCTAAATCACTATATCAGCAATTTTAAATTATATATTTCCTCATAAAAAAAACATTAAAAATCATCAGATCTGGCAACAGTAACGCCACGCCATTCATAAAGGCGAGACATGCAGTGAAACCACCTAAAGGCGCTGCAAAGTTTTGAAAAGCAATCATATTTGTCTGTATGAACTTATTAAATTAAAAACTTACATCGATCTAATATTTATTAATTAAAAACGTACACAAATCAGATTTTTCCACTCACTGTAAGTCGAATCTGCATTATTTTAAATGGAGAACAAGTGTTTTATCTTCGTATTTTCTCGTTTTTTACCTAAATTTCGGTGAAAACAAAACAATCAATGAACGATCAATAAATAATGTTGTTTATTTTAATAGATTTAACCAATATTTTAGTATTATCTGCGATATTTTTTTTAGTTTTGAATACGGTATTTTATAGCGATGAATTTTGATGACAATAACCGAAATTCTGATAACTATAAATGGAGTTTTCATAATGCATTTTAATATGTATGATTCGGGATCGTAAATTTTGATAACATTAAACGTTTGACAACAATATCCGCGATTACAATAAGCGGCTTCTATTATGTTAACAGCATTTATAATCCTCCTTTATCTTCCGACAAACCCCACCACAGATAAGGACAGCCTGTAATCGGTTGTGGAATTTCCCAGAAAACGAATAATGGAGATCAACCTACTGAAAAATTGGTATACAGTATTGTATATAAACATGGAATCGATCTCGGGCCTTCACATTCATTGGCTAATTTAGTTATGCGGTCGAAACACCCAATTTCAGACTCACCATCGGTTCTTAAATACCCTATCGTCAGTAAGAGAATCAACGAGAGTATTGAAGTATGGTCATATTCAATTACCATGACATGCACAAAAAAATTTTTCAATCAAAATAATTTTTTCTTTTGGTCCTATAACTAAAATTAAAAAACGATATCAGGACAGAGTATATGGACAACAAAATATAATTTTTTCGTGCCAAAAAATTAAAAAGTAAAAAAGTTACGGCAAAATATCGAATATCAAGTATCATATTTCATAACCCTTCGGACCCCTAGGGAATGTTTATTTTTTTTTAAGAGGAGCGGATAAGGTTAACAAAACTCTTTTCTACAGGTTAAACAAGAATGGCAAGCAGCACCCTAAGATTCTATACAACATCTTTACAATTCCTTGCCATTGTGAGTATTGAAATGTATCACTAAACACATCAAAAATTCTAATAATGATAACTGTAAAGAATACAAACAATACTGATGAAAATGGCACATGATGAAAACATGATGAAGATACTGACAGATGACAAATATGGAATGAAGGCAGGAGAGAATGTGGAGAATTCTGACTTGATTGGGGAACAAATGATATACATGAATCTAGGCATGAGGCATCATCCATGATGATAATTTATATGTGTACAAAGGAAAAAAGATGAATTTATACAAATTTATGATGAAACTAATGGCAGCCAAGTGATGCACCGTTTCCATCTTTGTCCATTATCTTATTATTACCTATTTGATGGTTGATTTGAAGACGAGAAAGATGTGACTCCAAGTAACAGCAATTCCAGGTAACGTTTCTTAATAAGACAAAAAAAAGACATAAGTTATAGTTAATAAATACTATGTTAAAACTGTTAGTTATGACTGTTATGCTAAAACTGTTAATTCTTGAGAGATTGGCAATGACTGAATCTACACTATATTGCTATCAAAGGTGAAGCCATTTTGTACTAACATACCCATGTTAGCCAAATTTTGCACCATAAAT
Source organism: Olivierus martensii (assembly GCA_000484575.1). Lineage (NCBI taxonomy): Eukaryota > Metazoa > Arthropoda > Arachnida > Scorpiones > Buthidae > Olivierus > Olivierus martensii. The sequence continues at coordinate 17,920 of AYEL01085348.1, read as the reverse complement.
GTTTTCTTTTTATGTCTTAAAATAAATAATTAGTAAAGAAAGGGAATATAATTATAAAAAGGGAAATTTTATCATATCTTATTTATTGACTAACCAGTCTTGTCCATAAGATTTGAACAAATTGTACATTCCCTTCTTTGTATTGCAATTTCGCTGAGTATACCTGTAGTTTCCCCATAGCGTTTTGCTATGTAAATACCTATTGTTGTATTATCAAATATCTGAAGATGGAAATAACTAATTTTTATCTTCAGATATTGAACATATGGCACAAAATAGAAAGTTTGTCACTCTTCTTCATTATTTCTTAATCTAATAGATTTCTTGCTTGATGTACATATTCTTTTTACCTTTTACAATTTCTCTATTTATAAATACAGTCAAACCCTGACAAGATGCCGCCCCAGTTTAACCGTCACCCTTGCTGACCGCCAAGAAATTTGATGGAACGGATCTTCCCTATGTTAATGGAATAGGCAAACCCCAATAAGATGCCATCCACCATCTACCAGTAGAAACATCTAAATAAATATTCCTTCTGGTATTGTATTTGTCCTTGTTAATCTGCCAGGGGCATGTAAGGTAACTTACATCCCAAAGTATCAGTGCTGTATTAAAAGCTCTCTGGATTCATTTGTTGCCAGAGGGTGGGAGAGAGAAAGTTAACAATTAATCATGTGTCTCTTTAAGCCTGTTCATATCTAGGTTGTAGAAAATTTAAGATCATAAGAACCAGATTGTTTCCATTGTTTATTGCATACTGATCAAATAAGGATACTGTACAAGCTGTGTATATTGTGTTTTACACAGCGTTGCGGAGTCAGAGGTTTTTGGGTGGAGTTGGAGTCGGATTTTTAAACTGCCCAGAGTTTGGAGTCGGATTTTTGAACTGCCCGGAGTCAGGAGTTGGAAAAAAACAACTGACTTCCGACTCCTTAAGTCCCTACTTACCTAGAGCTAGAGCTATATATATCATTTCTAACTATTTAAGGCTAATGATAGTAAGTTATGAATAATATCAATTATCTAAATTTATGAAAAGCCCCTATAGTGTTATTAGTTAATTTATGAGTCTCAACTCTAAGTGATAAATTTTTACCTTTTGGAGCCATATTTAGGGTATTTTATGGAAAGTGTTGCGGTCTAAGCCAAACTGAAACTAGGCATAGGATTCTGATTAATGATTAAAATATAGTCCTATAGCTTAATTCATAGGCCTAGTGGCAGCACTCTTACACATCAAGATAAGAAATAAAAAACAGACAATGCAAGAGGGTTATAGAAAGTATACTAAGGTATCTGCTCTAATGCCAATGTAACATATTAATTTAGTTTGACAAGAGTTCATTTTAATTTTTTGAGTGCAGTGTGTGGCTCATTTCAGTCAATGATGTGGTTTTTTGTTTGATACTCAACTCCAGTGGACCAAACGAGGGCTCCGCTCACTCTGCCAGAGGATAAATTTATACATATATGAAGAAAAAATTAGAATTAAATTTAAATTTACTAAATTACCATATATACAGTACTTAAATATAAGATGACTCCCCGACTTCAGAGTTTGAAAATTGGTAAAATGCAAAACCCATGTATAAGCCTATCCAGAATTTAGCACTTATTAAAATTTGATAAAAATCCAGAGTCCAATTCAAATATTGATGATGAAACTGACCTTGAAAAATTATTGGATCAAGCAGACCATCTCCAGTGCCAAAAAAGAAGAAAACTCAAATCTGATACCGAAAAAAGTTAAACCTACAAATATATCACAAATAGTAAATTTCAAGGTGGAATTTAACAAAGCTTTAATAGAAATTGAATGTTTTGACAAAAAATCTAAATTAAATGTTAGAGAAGCCATCTCTAAAAATCCTGAAATTGTAAAAGATGCTGTGCTTCTTGTTACAGCTTTGCCTCCAACACAGGTCAGCATAGAGAGACTATTTTCTTCACTCCATTTGATCAGAGCTGATCAAACGGAGTGAAGATCACTTGTTTCAATTTTTTGCAAGAAAAGATCAGAAATTCTATGAGTATGGAATCATGCTCATAGAATAAGAAGGCATAAAGGCACATGTGTTGGACAAATGGTCAATATATAATTAAATAAAATATTTATATACTATAAAAAAACAATATATAATTAAATAAATATTTATATACTATAAAAAAATTGGTCGTACATTTTCATGGAAAAAACGAAATTACTTTCCGAACAACCCAATATTAATTCTGACAAATAGGAAGTTATGGGTGGTCTACCTGATGGTGACCAAATAAGCAATTTATGCAAATGAACACATTTGCAAATCCTATTCATAAACTATAACAAATAAGGAAAAATTTCCAATTACAAATTTGTTCAGCATTCAGTTCTGAACATTTTGAAAAACTTCATCAAAATTAGATGAATAGTTCACCAAAGAATGAAACAAAAACATTTTTACATGCAAATCATGTCACATGCACTTTCACATCTGACTGGAAATTTCTGGAGATTTCCATGACAGATCATTTTCCTGTACACTTGGCATAAAAGGCCACATTCACACACACATGCAATTCACTGTGCAAGTGCAGTACAATGGCTAAGTACATACTTACTGAAATGATTGCTATGGTCATATGCTACGTTGCTTGACTTTATCAGAAAAGATATCCCTCAGCACAAACGCTTAGATCTATCATACATCAATTCCTTGAAACATCTAAGATAGATCACTCACAAACAGCAACTGATGAGATCATGGGACTTTTCAGTCTTGCATAATAACAGTAAAAGATATTCAAGATTCAATCATTATTGCTTGTACAGAGATTTCTACTGACACTCTACAGGCTGTGAGAATTCCATCCAACATCATGTTGTATGAATGTTCGTTTCTTTTTCTAATACTGAGCAGAATATGAGAATGAATGATTGAATAGATGATTTAGGATTGATAAGATAATAGTACATTCAGAGAAAGATAAAAAATGAGACAATTTTTATATTTCAAATCTTTGAGATACTCTTTTAACAAACAAGATAAAGGGCATACTCAGTGATTTAATCATTTGAAGAAAGAAGGATGAAATGAGATTTTAAGAAAGCCATAACATGATGTTTGATGAGATGATGTGTGAAAATTAATTTAAATGGATTAGTAGTAAAAATGAAGAAAACAAAATGCAATTTCTTTATGAATCAGTAAGAAAAATTTTGATTTTTTCATATTTATGATACTTTATTAGAAAAATCATAAAATTCTTACTGTTCTCTCTGATATGCAGAAAAGGAACATAAATAGCCTATCTTACTTAGATCTCTTTATTTGACTTTTTGTTTATCCAATCCAGTTTTCTCCCACATATCAAACATCAAGATTTAAATGTTCAATAATAGAATAAGCACAACTTAATACAATAACAACAATAATCAAATAAAATTTTATTGGTTATTAAATGCTAAATAATTAAATACAATAAATGTAATAAAAAGTTAAAAATATAGTAAAATAAATATAGAAAAAAGAAAATAATTCATGGGTTTTCTTGGACCTCATGATGAAGATTGTTTAATTATTAATGAATTTCATTTATTTATCATTTATTCTTTCTTTAAATTATTAATTATTTGTTATTTATTTAGAAACTAACAAAATTTTGCCAAATGAAATAATGAAACAATAATAATATTTAATAATAATGATAATGAATAATATTTAATCATGAAACAAAAAAGCAAATCATGTTTCACTTTTTGTTTCATGATTTGCTAACTATAATTTTTTTTAATTTAAAAGTGCTAACTTCTAATTTATATCCTGATATAAAATAGAAAACCTAGTGTAAGCATGCCTTGATAATTATTTAAATTTTCTCTGCTATTAGGATTCAAGTAGTTAATTGAATTAGAAACTTTACCAGTTATTTCATGAAAAACTTTATTCTGTTACCCTTCTTTAAATTTATTTTAGAGGGTGAAATGAATCAATTAAATTAATTCACTGTAATTAAAAATTTTAAATCATTTCAGTAATAAAATTTTATTTTTTTTTCTGGAAAAATTTAAAAAATAACTGCCATTTCTAAAAATATTTTTTATAATAAATTTTCAAAATAAGTTATGTTAAAAGTATAAAAAATATATTTTATTTTTGAATAAAAATTTTTAAGTATTATTTTTCTCTTTATAGAATGTCTTTGAAGATGAATTGAAAAAACATAATCAAAGAGTTGCTCTTTTGGAACAAAATCTCACAGCTCAGGATAATATCTTGCATGCTTTAACACAAGCAAATGCTCGTTATGCAACGATTAGGAAAGCAACAACAGAAATTCTAAACAGGTAAGTACATTTAACCTACATGCTGCCACTTCGAACTATAGTTCCTTCAAATTAGAATGTTTTTCTTTTGTTGATATTTGTTAATTTTTTATTTTTTACTGCAATCTAATTACTGCCTTTTGTTCTTAAAACTTTTAATTTTCTAATTTTAACAAGGAAAATTTTTTTCTGATTTATTTAATCAATACAGTCTATTAAAAATGAACTTTTTAATAAATATATGCTGAAAAATAAATCAGTTTTCATTATGTATAAATATTCACTGTAGAATAGACTAATAAAACAGACTAAATTAAAATTATTTTGATAAACAATATATATTTTTGCGAGAACATATTTCTATTATCTTAGGCACAAATGATTAAAATGAGAAAAATTAATTTATGTCCAATGAAACTAAATATATTGATAAATATCATATATAAAAATCAATAATAATGATTAAAAACTAAAAAAAAATTAGTGTTTAAATTTATTCAAATGTCTGTTAAGCCTAACAAATCTGTTTGGCACTTAGGAATCAGTCAAGTGAATAGGCTTGGCAATCAACAGGTTAATTTTATTTGAAAAGGTTTTATAGAAGTAAAATTTTTAGTTTTTCTTAACTAGAAAGATCTGACTGGTTAGTTTTCAGATCAATCAGACTGAATGATTCATGAATCAGATTTGAATGATTGCCAAATAGTGATCCATCTTTTTATATTTATATATACTATAGGCTGTTAAATTCATTTATTATTGCTTAACCTTAAAGAGCAGCTTGATGTTATTCTATTTCATGTTTTATAATACATCATGTAAAAACATGAAAATCAAATGTGATTTTAAAAATAATAGATAACATTTTAATACATTAAATAGCAAATAATTTTAATAGCAGAATAAAATAGATTTTTTTTTAAAACTAAATTTTCATACACTGAACTTTATAATTTTCTTCATTTTTGAGATTTTTGGGACATAAATTGTTGGATATTGAAGTTATTATATAACACATGATAGCATCTATACCATTTATAATGTTTTGAGTTATAAGATTTAAATCATCATAAATAGGCAAATTATTGCAATAATGGCAACTGAACCAAATTAATGACATCAAATCAGATGATAGCTACAATTATTTTCAAAAGGCATAAAATAAGTCTATATTCTTGAAAGGAAAACAATTATAAATTTTTAGCTAAAAACAATTTTCATGGAAGTAACATAACTTTAAGGAAGATTTTGTTCATTTCAGTCATAGCCTCATCCAATATAAGTTGATTAATTTCAAGATGAGTAGAGCAAGATCAATTGGAATTGGCAAAGATAATCAATTCTAAATGTTAGAATTAAGTTTTGTCTATATATTTATATATAATTTCTATATTAATAATAATTTTTAATAAGAAATTTAACAATTTAATAAATTTTGATATTTTTTTGTTAAATATAAAAACAACTAAAAGTCTATTATTATTTTTCAGTGTCAGTTATCAAAAAATAGCTTGGGAAGCATTAAAGAAAAGTATTAATGGTTATATTAATAAAGTGAATGTTTCAAATTTGAAAATTATTATACTTGAATTACTCAAAGAAAATTTAGTAAGAGGAAGGTATGTATTTTAATTTCTTCAGAAATAAATAGTATTTAGAGTTTAAATATTTTAGAAAAAATTTATTTGAATATTTATAATTCCTATTATTAATACTATAAATTTTGTAATCTGCGATCTGTGTTACAGATCTGCATTATAAGTAAACATGCTATAACCAACAACTATAGTTATTCTCTAATTCAGTGATTCTCTAATAGTCTAAAAATGCTTAATTTTATTTTATTGAGCATGATGATAAATATAGCTGCAAATTTGGTATTGTTGAATAATTAAAGGAAGTTGATGTGAAGTAGTCCTTTATAGGACATTAATTTGTTTATGCCTTATATTTACATCAAGAATGATTGCAAACATCATAATAATATGAAAAATTAAGCAAAATATATAAAAATTGTAAATTTTATTCAAAATGTAGATGAATTATGACAAAAAAAATTTTAATTTTATCATAAATTGTAATAACTAGACATTATCCATTCATATAAATGAGTGGGATTCTTGTGATTTAATTTTATAATTTTGGAATAAAAATAGATATCCTGTCCTCAACAGTATGATTTGACCATAATAAAATTAAGTTAAAGATAAATAAAAGAGTAGTTTATGATTAAATAATGATTTATTTATCTAAAGAAATGAAAACATACCTTTTAAAATCAAGCAAAATTATAATAATAAATTATTTGTCATATAAACATTAACATATTTCATATTTTAGAAATGTATGAAAGTAATGTTGAGATACAAAGGGATAGAACATACATTATAAAAAATTCTAATTATGTGGTAGAGCTAACATCATTTGTACAGAAATCTCTCTCAATAAAGAATCCAGGTTTGTTCATAAACCATATTGTTGTCAGTCATTGCATCACTGGAGATTTCCTCATCTTCATCTTTACTCACAAAAGTGCCATATATCCATGTTTTGGCTATCAAATATATCCTGACACCGAAGTTGCTCCGCGGGCCCTAAGAAAGATAGAATAGAATTAAGTCATAAATGCTTAAAATTTATGAATTTCTTACTACTAATGTTTACTAGGACACTACAGATAGTCTTTGACTTACAGTCACTTGTACTTACTATGACAATGCCATCAATAAATTTTGTGATTGGTTAATGCAGTTGCATGGGTTCAAGTCCCTGACCCAAGGTCTGATATGTGGAAACCATCCTTTTTTGTATCTGGTTCTTGTAGTTTGTGTTCTTTTATGTTTATTAAGAAATGATAGATAATGTATAGTGTCCTAGTAAATATTAGTAATGAGAAATCCATAAATTTGCACATCCAATGCTGTTGGAGGATAAATACCTTGTACAATTGAGGTTTCACAGAGTCCTTGATTTATTCCAAGGGCTGTTATCTTCCATTGGAGGTTCAAGAGATGTGAAGTGGTCGTCACACTATTCAGATATCGGTGTATAGTTTGGTGATCCAGAGAGAGATGTAACAAAATAAAGATGGAATCTTAGGCAATTTGTTGTGTTGATGCAAGTCCTTCTGGCCTATTAGTGGGAAGATACTGGTTGGGCAAACAGTGAGTTTTTGGAGTCTGATTCGTTTGTGTCCCATTCCAATCACAATTCAGCCATCTTTTTCCAAGCAATCTCTATATTTTTTTTTTCTTTCAACTTCCTTGTTTTTTTCTTTGATTGTTTACGTCAAGTCTAATATTTTGTTTATGTCTTTATTTTCTTGATGATACCTGCATGCAATTCGATCTAACTTCATCATCATTATATCTTGTGTTTTCTTCATGACTTATGTTGTTATATACAAAAGTCCACAGTTAAATGATACCGTTAGTTGTTTGTTTATCCTTGTTATAATTTAATACCTTTCTCTAGATATCTAGCTATCTTTACATTTTATACACAGATGTTCTCTTAATTTATAATTTTATATAATCTATCTTCCTTTTTATTTGGAGAAGTTTCTGCAATGAGCGATAAATTCCATCTGTCAAGACTTTACATTTTGTCTTCTTTCTGATTTATCAGTTTACACAAATGAAATTAAAATGAGTGATACAGATCATATAATCACAATTCTCCACATTACAATGTTGAGGTTTAGTTTTAAATTCCATATTTGTAGATTGAGGATACATTTATTTGATGAAGAAATAAAATGAACAATCAAAAGCACCAACTATTTGACTATTGTTTCATTCAGAAATCGATGTGATTTAAAAATAAAAAATTAATTGTACATATGTATTCAAAATTCAGAAAATTTAACAATTTGAAATTATATCTAAACTTGTAGAAAGTTTATATATATCTTTATTTGAATATGCCAATCAGTAAATAAAAGATTTAGAATTGTAAAAGTTGTATAAATATTTTTGTTGCTGTTTGTTAAAAATTGAAATAATATAATTTTATAGATATGTGGACAATTTTGTGCACATTTGATTGTTTTTAAATTAATATAAAATATTAATTTCTCATTTATACAGAACATGGAAAGAGATGATTTAAATGAAGCCTTATCTTTCACTATGGATGTCATTGGTAACAAGTAAGCCTATAATTTATTATTTAAATATTCTAATTTGTTTTTTTTTATTATTATTAATTTTTGCAATTTTATATAGACATAATATAGCTAAAAAAGAGAATGATTTTGTATATCATGAAAAAGTTCCTGCTTTAGAATCGCTTCCAGAAGTTAAAGGAGCATCATTAGTAAAAGGAATTCCTTTTAGTCCAACTGATCCTGATGTTTCTGGTCCAGATATTTTTTCCCGTTTAGTTCCAATTGAAGCTCATGAAGCATCATCCATGTATAGGTAAAAATTAATGTATATTTAGTAAAACTTAAATTTAATGGATTTGAAAATAATAATAATAATTCACTGATGATAATTTATCTGGTTAATCTTGAAGTTTTCAGTATAAACAGATTTAAATCCAGATTATGCTTAAGTGAGCATCAGGAGAAATGATCAATTTTCTTGCATTTTAGTTTTCTGTTTATACATGTCAATAACAAATCATTCATTCAAATGATGACTTATGATTAAAAGGTAGTGGTTATCCATTTAATTTGTAATAAAAAATCTATTTTCATGTGATGATATAATTATTTATATTATGTGATCAGATTTAATGTTATCATTTTTATGAAGTTGGAGATAATTGACATTAGTCAGAATTTGTCTTTCGGCATTAGAAATTGAATTTAAACTTTCAGAAATGAAAAATAATTTAAAATGAATTGCAAACTTTATGGATAATTTTATGTTGAATAATGATTGCATGATAATTTTGTAATTTAATAAAACCTGTCATTAAAAGATAGTATTTGACTATTAAGCATGTATTCCACTTCTGTTTAAAAGTATAGGCTACTTATTTAGTATTCCCTATTAGAAATAGAGTTTGATATTTCAACTACTTATATTCTATCTATTATATTATATTATATTCTATCTATATATATCTATTAATATCAGATTAATAAATTAATATACATTTCACTTCTATTGTTTAATAAAAGCACATTATTAGAAATAAATTAAAACTTGACTTAAAAAATAAAATAAAAAGGGGAAATAAAAGCATCTAAAATTACTTTTTATTATAATAGGAAATTTTTCAAAGTTTATAAAGAAAAATTTGCATCAGTCATATACTATCAAATTGTATTGAATGTTATGATGATTTAAGTTAACTTTGATAGATTTTTAAGAAAATTATAAACAAAATTTATTCTGCATAACATTTTTTACAATAGAAAGTTAAGTAAAATAAAAGTTTCTAAAATTAAGTTGAAAAAATTGCATGAAATATTATATAATGTTTATTTTATTTACTTGTATTTTGTAAGAATAAATAGGAAGATAGTAGTTTTTGGAATATTTATATTTCTAACATTAATACTAGCATTACATTTTTTTTTAAATATAATTTGATTTATGAAGAAATGTTATGAAAATAATTTAATCTTATAAATAAACAAAAATAATGCTAGATAATGATTATTTTTAACTATTTATATATAAAAGTAATATACTTTTATAAATTCTGATACAGAAATCAACCAGATTCCATATGGTAGCATGCTACACCTTCACTAGAAGAATTTCCACATCATGCATCAACAAATTTTTTCTGGGCCATTTGAACTCTTTCTATTGAATTACCATGTTTTCAGAAACATGATATTAATATGATATATCTTCACAGTTTATAGGCATTGTGCCAACCAAATACTATATGGTAATATATATACTTGGATGATTTCAAGAGGTACTGAGTGAGGAAAGTTTGCCTATAACTAAATCTTATTTTATGAGACAAATTAGAAATTTTACATGGTCTGTGGAACATTAGGAAAAATTGGCAGTTCATGGAGCACTGGTAAAAATAATTGCCAGTCTGTCAAATCAAATAGTTTGAGAAGCATTGATCTATATGATGATGCTTTGCTATCATTTATTTGCTTTTAAAAATAAAATTTAGCTCAATTAAATATTATTTATGAAGCTTAAAGCCTTAGGCTGAAATCTTACTAATTTGAGGCATTACAAATTGGGAAAATTATTTATTCACAATCATTATATGATTATTATTCATTACAAATAAAAAATTCCTGCATAATTCATTAAGATGAAGATTTATTGAATTTAAATTAATTAGAAATTTATGAATTCCCTTTAAAAAAGCTGTGGCTTACCACCCTAGAGAATCTTGTTTCAGATCCAAGTCCCACACTTCCAGGTTTCAGGAGGGGTCCAGGCCTAGCCTGTTGAACCCCATCCTTTAACCATCTGGTTGACCCCATCATGGGTGTTGGCCAGTCTGTGATGGGTTCTATTAAGTGGCCACCGCCAGAAAAAAGAATATTCCATGAGGCTATGCGGCTTAACCAAACTAATCTAACCTTAAAAATAAATATTTAAATTTTATTTGTATATTATCATAACATTAAATATATCATATTATTATAAAATATTTAATTTTAGTGTGATTTATTAATTTATTATTAATATTAAATTTATATGTAACAATTAACTTATGATTTTAATTTTTATAGTGAGGAAAAAGCAAAGATATTGAGAACTATATCTGCCAAAGTTGAAGATAAAGATCAAGAATTAATGTATTTATTTTTTTGGTTATTCAGAAAATTCTTATTTGAAAAATAATTTAATTATAATTATGTGACATTCCTGTTATTAACTTGAATCATTTATTGTAAGAAAAGTCATTATATTTTATTCTTAATATTTAAGTTAATTACATTTCAAGTCAAAGAAAAAAAATTTTAAATAATTCATTATAATGAAAAATATTATCATTTTAGAAAAAATTCAACACTAGATTCCTATTATTAATCTGAATTATTAATTATGCAGACAAATATTTTGAAACAAATTGAGAAAAATTAATAAGATTCAGGTTCCCTCTGCTTTACTTAAGTTGATTATTTTTATAAAATCTTTTGTAAATCAGAATGGCATAAAGCAAAAAAGCAATTACCATTAATTTATATGGAAAAAATTTTTGAGGTTTCCCAGACCCAAAAAGTACAGCTCCCTTAGTACTCTGAGTGGAAAGAGGCAATCAAAATTTAGCCACCAAGCTTACCATACAAAAGAAAAGAAGATCCAAAAAGTCAGTCAGATAGCTGCATAGTAAAGTAATGGCTTTCTATCTTAGAGAATCTAGGTTCATTCCAATTCCATAACTCCACTTTTTTCAAGAGACATCTGAATCCAGCCTATTGAAACTATGTTTCAACTTTCTGGTTGACCCCATCATGGGTGTTGAACAATCTACAATAGATTCTAAAATTGGCTGCTGCCAGTATATCCCATGTGCAATATGGCAGCTTAATTAACATATTGATTGTGGTAAAATGACAATGTAGACATTACCAATTTCATATTACAGATACAGGTGTCAATGATGTGCCAACGGTAGTTACCTTAAAATCATTTATATATATTTTTCTCCTAGTTTTGGCAGACTGCATATTTTCTTATCAACCATAATTTGATTGAAATCCTGCACATAAAAAACATACCTGTCAAGATGGACCGCATTTCATTTTTTTTTGTAAATACCTGTTTCTTTTTGTTTGCAAACTATATAATATAAACAAATTATTTATCATAAATTAAGAATTTCTAATACATCTCACCTTTATTCACATAAATAATACAAAAACTGATAATTACAAGATGAGTAATAGATTATATTAATTAGAGTAACAAATCAGCTGATTATTGTTTGCATTTAGTCATCTGCAATAATTCACTTCCATTATTCTACCCAATATTGCTAAACTTGTTCTTTATCTTCTAGTTATCATTGCTTAACACCTACACTGCTAAAATTAACCAAATTTTCATAATTTTTTAATAATAATGTGAAAGAATAATAGGAATTTGAATACATATTAATATTTTTTAATAATAATATGTATAAAAGTGGAATTTTTAAACAAAAAATTTATAAATATTTTTTCCAATAATTCACCAGTTTGACTCATTTTTCAAAATTACTTAGTTCCTACTGAAAATGCTCAAATTTTTTATTGGTGTTTTTTGGATTTCATACAGAAAATGAAAAACCAGTAAGATCCTGTTCAAAATTTTCTTCAATGTGTTAATCTAACTTAACCTAACTCACCAAAGTAACCCACCAAATCATATCAAATAACACACACAAAGCCTGTTTGTATGTTATTTTGTATGCTTTATATCCAGTTTTATGTTAAGTGTAACATCCTTATGAGTTCTATTAAACTTTTCTGATACCTTAGGACATATTTTGTACATCCATTTGCAAGATAAATCAAGTATGAAGCATAGATATTCAAAGACACAGTTCAAAGTTAAGGTAACTTGAAGATGAATATAGTTCCCAGGGAAAGAGCTTGATGGTGGCATTCTTGCTGCTCAGAGTGCATGTTGCCACTAAAATGGTTAACTGAAAAACAAATGCTAAATGCTATTTTTGCATTTCTCTCTTTTTTTTTATAAAAGCAAAAACCATCTGTTTCTTTTGGTTAGCAAAAAGAGATACTAATGTAGATCTCATATTAACACTAATCAGGGGATTAACTATTTCAAATTAATCAAACAACATTAGCCAAACTTCCCATGGCGGACAAAGTCTAAATTAAATTTTTCTAACGATTATTTTTGAAGTAAAGCTATGGTACCACCATCTGTTGAGTTAATAATTAATTAAATTTAGAATTTAGTACTAAGATGGCGCTATCTAGTAATCAATGATTATTAATTTTTTAAATTAATAATCATTGATTACTAGATAGCGCCACCTTAGTACTAAATTCTAAATTTAATTAATTATTAACTCAACAGATGGTGGTACCATAGCTTTACTTCAAAAATAATCGTTAGAAAAATTTAATTTAGACTTTGTCTGCCATGGGAAGTTTGGCTATGTTGTTTGGTTAATACTAATGTAAAAGTGAAATTGTGTAAAGCAAACCTTTATAAAGTAGGGGAACCTAAATATATTATTGTTTCAAATTTTATTAAAAACAAAGACTTTTTCTCCTTAATTGAAATGAATATAGGTTTACATTTACAACCATCATTTTAGAATAAATGATTGACAAATAAAAACATAGCAATATCTGTAGTTTGTTAATATATATCAATAAATTAAATTTTGTTGATATTGGTGGATAATTTTTTTTTAAATATATGTGAACATATACATAAAAATGTTTTATTTTTATAAATAATAATGAAAAATATTTTTATTCTTAGGACGTATTTATCATCACTTCAATTAGATTCAACTCTGCTTAATCCTCAAACAGACCAAATTCCTGAAGAACTTATAGAAAAATGTGCAGCAATGAGTGTTCGTCAAAATGCAATTGATGATTTATCATCATTACTGAAATGTATGTACTATTTTCAATAACATTTCAAATTTTCTTTTTTAATTAATTAATAAATTTCTTGGTAATATTCAAATATATCAATAATAATAATAATAATAATAATAATAATAATAATAATGTTTGTAGCATTATTGGAAGTAAGTCAAGAAGTGGATGATTCATTAAAGCAGACTTATGATATACTTAAACAAGATGAACAAAAAGAACAATTACATCAAGTAAATATTATGCTTCTAACAATATAATTTTATTTATGTTTGTTATAACATATAAACTTCTATAGGATTCATTTGGTAAGAGAGCACCCTCTATGATAATTATGGAATTAAGTAAAGAGTGCTCTAGATTTCAGGATGCTCATAAAAGAGCTGAAGAATCTAATGCAACTTTGCAAAAAGTTTTTAATCTTCACATCAATAATTTAAAGTTACTAAGTGGGTCTTTGGAAGAGTTAAAAGCAGCATTACCTTCTTTGTCTTCAATAGCATGTAAGTTTTTCTGTTTGCTAAAATAAAAGTGCAGTATATTGTTAATAATATAATACAAAAAAATGTGTGTTGGAATTTATAATTCAATTTTTAATTTTGTTCTAGCATTAAATGATGATGGCACAGTTCAAGAATTGAAGCGACTTTTAGATAAAGTAGATGAAATGAGGCGTCAAAGACAAATGTTAGAATCGCAGTTGAGAGATTATCTGCAAAATGATGATATAACTAAACAATTAATAATGAAAGATCGTAAGAATGATTTGCAGGTATTTATTGCTATTTAAAAATATTTTTAATTTAGAATATTTCAGAAATATTCCAAATATTCACATTTAAAAATAATTTAATATTTCAAATATGTTCAGCTACCTAATAAAATTTAGAAACTTCTTTTGAATATTTTTCATTCAAAAAAATAATAAATTATAATTAGAAATATGCAGTTTTATCATCTATTTTATATATTTATAATATTAATTTTCTTAATAATAAAAATTAATCTGAAACAATAATGTTAAAACAATTGTAATTTGCAATTTTCCATTGTATATAACTCTTTATATTCCATTGAAGAATCATATACAGTCGACTCTCATTGCTTTCAGATACTCGTTTGCTTCTGGCAATATTATATAAATAAATTTTATTTAAGTTGAATTTACTTATTTAAATTGTTATTATACATTATTAAAATTAAAATCATACACAATATATATTGTTTATCTGCAAAGTATAGATACAATTTAATTATTATAATATACATATGCAATTTACATGATGATAATATAGTATTATGACATAAAATAACATTGCTATAGGAGTTATTGAATTTATTCAATTGTAAGCCAACTTTTTTTACGTTGCTTTAAAATGCATGAGAGCTTAGAATTGATGCCATTCTTAAAATTGGAGTCAGTTTAATTGATCCTTTTTTAAGAAATAATATTATGTTATTACTTAAATATATTATTTTTTTAAAAAGTAATAGATAAGATAAAATAAATAAAGTTCAACCTACTTCCCTGGCGCGGCGGCGCGACACACTGTAAAGTATTCCACACAAAATAAAATCAAATATTCTAAATCTAAATTTCCTTTATTCTTATTTTACTGTATACATTTTAACCAACACTGCTAGAATGCTTGAACTTTTTGACCTTATTTTCTCACCCTAACGCTATTAACGTTACATTCCAATGTCACAACGGTCACTTCATGCGACTGCAATCCTTAGATCATATTACGTACTCTACATAAGGCCAACTGCAAACTAGTCGATATTGAGGCAATCCGGTCGCCTTCGACGTCGTTCCGCACGACTTGTCATCACATACTCGTTGCAGCGAGATCGTCACCTCCGACGAAAAAAAGGCGGAGCGAGCAACTTTCCTAACATTAAACATATTAGATATTTGGTGCGATGGGACATGCGCAGTGAAAACTTTGGAAAGTTGAACATGCGTATTTGGATATTATTGTTAGTTTGTCAGATGAACTACATTTATTAAATAAATTTTAGATTTTAAGGATCATTGGAACACGCAAGCTCTCTCACCACGACAAGGTGGAGACGCCATCGAGGGAGATTAATCTGATGTAATCTAATTTGTATCTGCATTTTATTGGAATAAAGCCTCTTCTTCAGGTAACCTGTAAAATACGTGCTCGAAATAATTTCAAAAATCTAGTAGCCAAAAAAAAATTTTGATTGCCAACCCCTCTCCTCCTCCCAAAAAAGGAAAAAACACTTACATAAATTCACTAGCAAATACGCGAAGGCCATTGCGATGAGACGCACTTGGGAGAGCAGCTGCCATCGCCGGAAGTGACATCACGAAAGGTAAAAAACTGGACCGCTATAACTACGTAACTATTACCGTTAGAGGTATGGTTGTTTGGTAAACTTTTCTATACTAATCGTGAACTATCGATCGGTGCTATTTTTATTAACGTGGCGCTAATCTATAATTCTACCCAAATATATTTTTCACAACAGGATTGGGGAAGTACCACGTGGTATGCAAGTTGTGCTTTACACAACGACCATGTCGAAAGTATCATGTCACATATACATTCAAACATTAATTTCAGACAGCGAAATAAATACCCGTTATTTCAATAAACAGCTACTAGACCATTCGCTAAAATATTTCAGAAGTTCACAAAATTCTCCACAACCACACGTGATCAGCACGAAACAACGCGAATGGCAAACGATTATCTTTCCAAAAATTCTTGAAATCAATTGAAGCACAAACGTAGGAGATTAAAAACTAATTTATTTAAAAAACATTTTCGGCTATTCGATAACTTTCCACAAATTGCCTGCCTTAACAAGTGAATCAACATTCACCTTGCAAATCTCGCTGGGATACCGACAGTATTAAAAATCCCAGTGGAATTTCGACCCCCATTTATCTTATCCCCTAATTAAAGGCTCCTCAGTTAATTGGTGAAGATCCCATAAGGGGCAAAAGCCTCATTTTCAATGTATGGGGCTCTAAAGTTGGTGCATTACATAAAAAACAAGCACAACTTGCAGTAGAAATAAAAAGTTTATTTAACTTAAAATCCGCAAACGTTTTCGGTCGAACGACCCTCTTCAGGCGGTGTTCCAATATATAAACGGAATTCTAAGGAACGCCGGTTCTGTCGCATTCTTTTAAATTTAAATTTCTTTTAAATTCTTTTAAAAATTTAAAAGAATGCGATAGAACTGGCATTCCTTAGACTGTGAACCAATGAAATGTAAAAAATAAATACGCATTGCGTGGACTCGAGATTTGTTTGAAAGAAAACTGCTTCTAGTTGTAGAGTATTGCACTGCATTCTGTTATTTGATTTAAAATAAAGCTGAAATAGTTTAAATCCAGAATATCTTATTAAGAAAATAAAATTCACTTGTATAATGCTTTTAACGATTTGGCATTCTATATACATTTTACTTGAAATTTAATGATAAATATATACTGTTCATAGTTAACCCTTTCAACTGACCGACAAAGATGATCTTTAAAGTTCTATATTTGATTTATTTATTATTATTTATTATCATCAATGGAAAAGGGAACAAATGTAATATAATTAATAGGATGCTTTACATACAAAACAATAAAAAATTTAAATATTTGAGAATTCTACTGTGGAGGCCGCAGCTATATGGGACCAGTGTCGATATGACAGGTGTTTGGCCTAGAGCAGTAAACGGCGCGTTACAGGTAAGGATGAGTAACGAGTGGATTCAACAACGGAGACGAGACTACGTTGAATTAAAATTCAACAGCTTCTTTATTTAGAGAGACTTGTACATGATAACTTTTACAATCGTCGCACACAACATAAGAGAGATATACCTGTATTCTTTGGATCCACGTCAACTACCACATACAATTTATGAACTTTTCGAGGAATTGACAGATGTTCACTTATAATAGTCTCTAGTCCAAATTCACAGTCTTTAGTCCAGGTTATATGATTCAACACTGACGATACAGGTTCACTTCCTGACGATTTTGAAGAATTTAAAATAGACAGATCAGCATTTATCCACACTAATTCTATGGACACTTGTGTTCGGCAATCGCTGTCGCACAATCG
>AYEL01085342.1:0-33029 GCA_000484575.1 Olivierus martensii | reverse complement strand
ATTCGATTATTGCAGTATTTTTCGTGGCAATAATAACTGCGATAATCGAGGTATTCCTGTATTTTATTTTAAATGTGAATAAATTGGACTATACGAAATATAGCTGTATTCACTGTTTATTAATCTCTACGAACTCGTAAATTCAAAACATGACAATATGATACTCTTTTAATTTATAAATGGCATAATGCAAAACAATCAAAATAAAACCCAAAAAAATTTTTTTTGTTTTCATTTAAAAACCCCTACAATGAATTCTAAAAGAAGCAAGGATGATATCAAGTCAACAGCTATCAAGAAGAAACGTAGAGTGATCAGCTTAGAAGATTGGCACATTTAACACATTTTTTTGTACCTCGTATATAAAATTTTATTAATAGATTAGAAAAATCCTTGGCAGTGATCACCCATTTTACATGCATTATTTATCCCGATTATCGCGGATTCGATTATTGCAGTATTTTTCGTGGCAATAATAACTGCGATAATCGAGGTATTCCTGTATTTTATTTTAAATGTGAATAAATTGGACTATACGAAATATAGCTGTATTCACTGTTTATTAATCTCTACGAACTCGTAAATTCAAAACATGACAATATGATACTCTTTTAATTTATAAATGGCATAATCAAAACAATCAAAATAAAACCCAAAAAAATTTTTTTTGTTTTCATTTAAAAACCGTGTAAACTGAGTGCCATGCAAATCAAGGGTTAGGTGTATATATATATATATATAGGTGGATATGATTGTTCATATTATATGGACATCATCATCATTTCTTATTTCATCCACTGCTGGATATATATATTTCCTTCTTTTGTTTTCAAATGTACCTTTCTTGTGCAAACAGCATCCACTGGGAACCAATTACTTTTCTTATATCATCTCTCCATTGTTTATATTGCCTGCCACTCTGTAATTCTCTTTGTCCATTGGTTATTGGTGTATCTTGCTGTGTGTCCTTTCCAACATCAGTTACTGTTTCTAACTGTTACCAGATTGTCTTTTACTTTGGTTTATTCTTTTATCCATATGTTGGTCTTGCAGTCCTTCCTGATGAATCCTAATATGTATCTTTCCATGCTTCTTTGGGTTGTTGTTAGTTTCTGTTCCATTTTCTTTGTAAGAAACCATGTTTCACAGCCATATGTACTTGTATATGCTGGTAGTATGCACAAGTTGAAGAGTTTCCTTTTAAAGCATATATATACAGTATATATATATATATCCTGTTATCCTTTAGGAAGTTACTGTATCAGTCACATGTATGCCATCCCAATTGCATTCTATGATGAATTTCTCTCATCTCTTCTCCTTGTGTTGTGATTACTTGTTCTAAGTATTTGTATTCTTCCATCCTTTCAATTGTCCAGCCTTCTATTGTCACTGGTTGCAGGATTACTTCTGTATTTAACATTACCTTTGTCTTCTCATAGTTTATTTGAATTCTACTCTATTCACTTTTTGTCTTCAGGTCATTTAGAATTTCTTGCAGTTTATTTGGTGTTTGAGAGATTCTCTATTGATGTTTATTCTTTTGTGTTCCTATCCATTTATTTGTTGGAATATAGTCTAAACCAAAAACAGCACAACTAGCAGTGTGTAGGAGGAAAAAAAAAAAAAAAAACACGTTATTATAGTCAGTAAAAAGGCTTTAGGTATTTCTCAATACCATCCTTAGTTACAAATTCACTTAACATTAGAACAGTTTTTTTTGTTGGAATATTTTTTCTAGGAAGGCTATGAACAGTTTTGGTGAGTTATTGTCTCCTTGACAAACTCTTTGTTGGATTTTTATCTTCCCATTACCTTTATGTAATCATATTATGGTTGTTGCTTCTTCTTAGATGATGCATAGTGGTTCTATGTACTGGTGGTCTATTTCCTGATTACTTAGTGTCATTAGAATTGTTTCTGTAGATACTGACTTAAATGTTTTCTCATAATCTATGAATGCCATATTGATGTCAGATTCTGATAAAATTCTGGGACGTCATACATTGTTATGTCATAGGGAGAAATTTTTTCAATATCAATAATTGTTATGTTATAATGATGCCACACATGGATGATTTGTGATGTAATTCATTGTTACAGCATGGTAATGTAATGTTTGTGAGACTGTAATGTCATCCCTACTTCATACTTGGAACATCAACAATAGTCAGAATAGACTGAAGAATTTAAACACATATTTTGAATGCCACATTCCTGGAGTGATTTTTACCTAGAGTACTCTATGTTTCCTGCAAGAAGTGATCCTGCAAAGTTTGGTATTAATATGTTAAACAGTGTAGGAACTGAATAGAAAAAACAGATAAAAAAAATGACTCAAATGTGCCTCATCAAGAAGTGATCCTGCAAAGTTTGGTATTAATATGTTAAACAGTGTAGGAACTGAATAGAACAAACAGATAAAAAAAAATGACTGAAATGTGCCTCATACTTTTGGGGTGACTTTGATTTTTTTGTATCCTATTCACAGGTCATCAGAATTCATTCTACAAAGTTTGGTTCTGATAGATCAAACAGTATGAGAACCTATGCAGAACAGAGAGATACAGAGAAACATTGCATTTTATATACATATATAAATAAATCAATTTATTTAGGATAAAACCGGATATTGTCCAAAATAACTTAAAAAGGTGGAGACTTGTTTTGACTGCTAATTGTGCTTGTTATTTAATAGAATATGTTTGGTAGGATAAGAGAATTGCCTGTTGAATCTTGACCGGGCTAAGTCTAGTCACGGGCCCTCAATGGCACTAGCCAGGCAACACACTCACATCACTCAGTCTGATGTGAGTAATCAATAAATTAATTCTAAAAATTAATATAACTGTCTGAAGAATCAATCTGCTCGTTGGCCTCAGTGGTCTAGCAGTATGACCTTGGGACGTTAGCCCAAAGGTCCCCGGTTTGATCTCGGGCCGAGGCGGATTTTTCCTTTGGATAAATTAGCTAAAAATTCTAGTTGAATTATTAGTTAATAGATGGCGCCACTCGTTGATTTAATAAAATAATAATTATTCTAATTATGAGATGGTGCTAAAATTAGTTTAAATTCTTTCTAATCATTAAGTTACCATTAAAATTCCAAGGGCTATAATTTGGCTAGTAAATTTAGATTATTTGGAATAACTTCCCTTGATGTTTGTATTATATTAAGTTTAAATGTATATTAATATTCCTGCTTTTACAGCTGTAAAAATATCATATCAGAAACAATGCTCAGCAAATTTATGATTTGCTGAGCATTGTTTCTACCATGTCAATAGCTCCAGGTAGCACCGAAGTTTTTTCTGTTGAATGAGTTTTTTTATATTTAGTGATTCTATAAGAAACCTTGTATGATGCAAGCAATGCTTTTGTCATTACAGACATGGTTTTTGAAAATGTATTTTGTTCTTTATTCAAAGCGTCTAATTTTCTTTGAAAAAATTTTCTTTTCTTGCGAACATGGTCTGGTCTTAAAGGAAATTGCATATCTGATATAACATGGTCTGGATGTACTTTTTCAAGATGGCATTTTTTATTTATTAGGTTTCATTCTGCAAAGTCTCGAATTTTAATGAATATCAATACTATTAATTATACTCTAAACCTAACGGTCTAACGACTCTGCAAATTCCAGAGTTCAGCCTGAGCTCAGGTCTTAAACTAATTCTAATTTAAAAATAATTAACTTCAAAACAATCTAACAATACTTAATATCTAATGGACGAAAACAAAATTGGAAATCGGAACTTACAACTAGAAGTACCGATTAAGTGTTAGAATGAACAAACAACGATGTAGAAACTTATGCTAATAAATGAAAGAAATTCTCAAAACAAGTTAAATAATAAAAAATATAAATTTATTAGACCCAAAACATTTACAAAAGTGTTAATAAATACTTCATTAACTATAATAAAGCAAACAATCAATTAATCAACAAAACTTGTTTAATCCAAATCAAATATCAACCAACAATCAATTAATCAACAAAACTTGTTTAATCCAACTCAAATATCAGAACAAGTAATTAACTAACAAAACTTGTTTAATCCAATTCAAATATCAAAACAACTATTCACAAAAAAAAACCTTAAATACTGCTTAATTTCTACTACCTCCACCACCGATACAAACTTCAAACAATCGTTGATCTTTACAAGAAACTCAAATGTCACTTCGCCAACTTCACGTTGATACAACACCTCGCTGTGTTGCCGTCTTCGTAGGCTTTTATGTCCGAGTGACGTACAGTCCTGTGTTGCTTCATTTACATAAATATACGTAACAAGTTTAAAGTTATTAGCTTACAGAGTTATTCATACATGTCATCCTCTTTACAATTTAATTATATACCAAACAAAACATCGATGCAGATCATTTTTACATTCTCATATCGGACCAGTGGTAAAATTAGTTAGATAAGATGATGTCATTAACCGGGACAGCTCTTCCAGAGGACGGTTTCCGATTCTGTATCACGTGATTGCCAACTATTACAACGGAGAGTGTGTGGAAGTAAGTCAACTCTTAAACTAAAGTATAATACGTTAGATAATAACGATAAATAATAAAGTGCATAATAAAATAAAATAGGACAGGTCAGAGTTAACTTTCTCACAATACTATCTGCAGCTCGAATATTCATACAGAACAAATGCATTGATCATTCTTGTTCATTAATAACCATATTTGTAGAATCCAATGATAAGTACAGCAAGATTATATTTTCTAGATTTAGGATTACTACCTTGTGTAGTAGTATTTCCACTATTTAAATTATCTTTGCTTGTACAGGCTTCATCTGCTTCATTGACTTTTCTGTTTAATCCAGTTACATATTTATCCATTTAAAAGGGATATTATTTTAAAACAACTAAAAATATTTTATTACACAGTTTTCAGATTTACTTCAATATTGGTTAAGAATGGCACATAATATAACAAAACACTTTATGCATAAAGCATCAATTATATATACTGTATCACAATTTACACTGCAAAATCAGTGCCTGTAAAATGCCTGAGAATGCTAGCACATGCACTATACTAAGAGCAGAGAATTTCCTTCTACCAAACAACATAATACACATATAATCACTATACAGGTATCCCTCGTATAACATGGTTGATAGTTTCCTAAAATATCACATAGAAAAACAACTTGCTTATTATCGTATATGGATTAAAAACAGCTCACTTAGCAAGTTCTATATAAATTTATTGCAGTATAACGTTTTCGGACTGCATTTCAGTCCCTCTTCAGTATCGTTACACACAACTTTATATTCTAAAATGGAACATTTTATAGAACGAACAATTTAAAAAATAGAATAATTAATACAAACTGCACAGTTACATAACATTAAACAATTATATAAATAATAACAGAAATAAGGTATAAACATATAAGCCTACATATATATACTAAAATAAAAAGATTAACATTAAATACAGCTTCCTAGTTATAGGGTAACAGAATATACAGAAGAGGGGAATTCCTATATGTCAGTACCGGGATCAAAAAACTATACCATATGTCCGGTATATTTTTAAAAATTATACCATACGTCTTGCAATTTCTAGTTTATAAGCACATAACACAGACGTCTTGACCTATTCAAAGTCCGTTGCGTGCGCACCATTTCCAGGAGTCGGGTAGATTTATAGGGCCGCTATCATTAATCAGATTTCCTTTCTGTGCTGCTCTTTCTATCTCTATTGCTTCTAGAGTAGTAAGACCTCTCATATGGTACGCATATCTCAGCATTTTCACATTCTTCCAGTCTATGCTGATGTCATGTTCGTATGCCTTAATAGCGAGTGCTGTACTAAGTCTTGCATTAGCGATGTCTTGCTTGTGTTCGTTCATTCGTTTCGTAAGGCTCCTAGTCGTACTACCTATATAGTATTTTGTAGAGTTCTCTTCTTTGAAGTATATAGGGACCGAGTATACACCTGCCCTCCTCTCCTCGGGGATCTTATCCTTGCCGTTCCTGAGCGTACTAAATACAGTACGGCCCCTCTTCCATATTATGCTAAAATTGCGATCATTCAGAGTGTTATACAAAGTTCTGTATATAGCCTTATCATATATAATGTCTTTATATCGCCTGTTATCAGGCAAAGGGTTATGTGGCGTGGACCGAGGCTTAGCATTAGTAAACGTACGCATCAAACTATGCTTAAGACCATATAACACTTTGAGGCTATAGCCATATTTCTGACCTTGAGCATATATATAATCAAGTTCAATTATTTTGTCTTGCCACTTCGTAACATGTGTAAAAACCCTGGAAAACATAGCCCTAAAGGCTGCATGCTTATAGGTTATAGGGTCATAAGACCACGAAGGGATTAAGACAGCACTATATGTGGGCTTACGGTAAATACTGGTTACATACTCGCCCCTATCAGTACAAATCTTCAGATCTAAGAAATGGAATTCAACATTAGAGCTTTGCTCAATTTTTATTTTAAGTCCTAGCGTATCATCTTCAAGGGCACTAGCTATTTCTCGTTCTTTAATATCACCGTCCCATACGATACATATGTCATCTACATATCTCAGATATGTTTTCATGTGATTTCTAAAAGAGCCCATTATCATAGATTCTTTGTATCTAACAACGAGTTCAGCCATAAGGCCTGCCAATGGTCCCCCTATTGGGACGCCAGTTTTTTGTACATAAAATTGCCCTTGAAAAACGAAATACGAATTATAAGTTATTAAGTGGCAAATCTCCCTGACCATACTAGGGTAACAATCAGCTTCCGGGAGGTGTTGTAACATAAATCTATACAGCATAAGGGCAGCAGGGGCCTGCTGAATAGATGGGTATAACGAGTCAAAGTCCAATATGGTGTAATGTTCGTTAGGAAAGGGCCCATACTCTAGAAACCTATCAATGAATTGCAGTGAAGAAGTAACATTGTACATGTAATCCTTCATGTACTGTCCAGCCCATTTCGCTATCGTTTTTTCTAGTTCATATAAGGGGGAGGACTGCTTATCAACCATGGGCCTTACAGACAGCGGAGTCTTATGCGTTTTTACATACGCAAAAAGTCTAGGTGCATAAGCACAACGTACCTTTTTAACCTTCCAGAGCTTTGGGAAGAAAGGAGACCTAATAAGAGTATCAACCTTATTAGATAACTTGTCAGTAGGGTCATATGGCAAGGCAACTGAACCTGAGCTACAGATAAATTCGGAGAGGAGGCTACAGTATAAGTCGTTATGGATAAAAACCATCTTCTTCGATTTATCATCTCTGGTACAAATAATTGATTCTTTCTGCATCCATTGTCTTGCATATGCAGCGGCCGCTCTCATTCTGTAATATCTGTCCTTCTTACGAGCAGAAATAGTATTGCGGATAAGCTCCCATCTAGTTTTTTCTTTGTATGTTTCCTCATATCCTTCCATGAGGTAATCAATGTGGGGGGCCATTTCACAAAAATGTGGGACTGGAGAAACAACCGCAGTTGGCCCATTCATGACAAGTTCTTGGACAGGCTGGGGTACCTCAACATCTCCTACAACAACGAGAACATCTTCTAGGACAAGAGACGGTTTTTTCGGCCTATCACATTGTTTGAATATAATCCATTTGAACTTCTTAATATATCTCTTTCTTATTTTATTCTTAAAGCTTTCTATAGAGCATTCTAGGCGCATGAGACTTTCTTCTATATGGATACCATATTTATGTAACAGGGAGCGCCTTATAGCCAAGTATTTATACTTCAGAGTGTAAAACTTCCTTCTGGCGTCTGTATGTGCATAGCTGAGGCATCTTATTTTAACTTGCCTTAATATCTCTTTAGATTTAATAGGTAGCTTGATACGAAAAATTGACATAGGAAAGACCCGGTTAATTTTACATTCCTGCAGGAACTTCACCAACTCTTCTGCACCTGTCATCTTCCTAAGAATCTTACTACAAGTTCTTATAACAATTCTATCCATCGCCGGCTCAGCGCTATTTCTTAAATATCACATAGAAAAACAACTTGCTTATTATCATATATGGATTAAAAACAGCTCACTTAGCAAGTTCTATATAAATTTATTGCAGTATAACGTTTTCGGACTGCATTTCAGTCCCTCTTCAGTACCGTTACACACAACTTTATAATATAAAATGGAACATTTTATAGAACGAACAATTTAAAAAATAGAATAATTAATACAAACTGCGCAGTTACATAACATTAAACAATTATATAAATAATAACAGAAATAAAGTATAAACATATAAGCCTACATATATATACTAAAATAAAAAGATTAACATTAAATACAGCTTCCTAGTTATAGGGTAACAGAATATACAGAAGAGGGGAATTCCTATATGTCAGTACCGGGATCAAAAAACTATACCATATGTCCGGTATATTTTTAAAAATTATACCATACGTCTTGCAATTTCTAGTTTATAAGCACATAACACAGACGTCTTGACCTATTCAAAGTCCGTTGCGTGCGCACCATTTCCAGGAGTCGGGTAGATTTATAGGGCCGCTATCATTAATCAGATTTCCTTTCTGTGCTGCTCTTTCTATCTCTATTGCTTCTAGAGTAGTAAGACCTCTCATATGGTATGCATATCTCAGCATTTTCACATTCTTCCAGTCTATGCTGATGTCATGTTCGTATGCCTTAATAGCGAGTGCTGTACTAAGTCTTGCATTAGCGATGTCTTGCTTGTGTTCATTCATTCGTTTCGTACTAAACACCGTCCTAAAAACACCATATTGTATGAAACTGTTATATGAGACCTGGAACCAATACAAAAAGGACAGTTATGTTACAAAATAAATTAAAAACAAATAACTTTGTTCAATTTCATATATGAACCTTAATTTTTATTAAGAATATTAATAACATGAAACATTCATTATTAAAAATATTAATAACACGAAGAAAAAATATATACCTAACAAGGGAAGGTTCAGACATTCGGGTTACCGATTGAAATTGCACACACCTGTAGTAGTCCCCTAGGACAATATAATGTGTGAGTAATAAAGGACACCTGTAGTAGTCCCCTAGGACAATATAATGTGTGAGTAATAAAGTACACTTGTAGTAGTCCTCTAGGACAATATAATGTGTAAGCAATAAAGTGCCCAGTAGTAGTCCTCTAGGATAATATAATGTGTCAGTAATAAAGTGCACGATAAAATCGCACGAGAAGTTTCGTATTGAGTTCATATATTCTAAAATTTAGTTAACTTTCGAATGTCTCAATAGCACAGTGGTTGAAGATTTGCTTTTATAATTGTGTGATCGCTGGTTCAATTTTTATCATTGATAATTTTTTATTTTTATTTGTTGCGTGATCGCTGGTTCAATTCTTAGCTTAAATAAAAATAAAAAAAATTATCAATTTATTTCATTTATTATTATTTTTCTCTTACATTGTTTTATATAAATTCAGTTATTTAAATTTTCTTTTGCATTGTTTTATATAAATACAGTTATTTATATTTTTTTATTTGTTTTAAGTATTTTATGTATATACTGATATATACTATATTTTTTTGTTTGTTTTAAATATTTTATGTATATACTGATATATACATGTTTTAAATATTTTATGTATATACTGATATATACATTTTTTTTTTTTTGGTCAACAGATGATGTCATTTCCATTTTAATAAGAAAACAGATGATGCCACTTTCCATTCTATAAGAGTATTAACTTGTAATAATTAATTATTAATAGTAATTTGTAATTTTTGATAATAGCATATTTATTGGCAAATATTCCTCCAATTTTGATATTTTTACCCTTCCTTCTTTAATAATTTATGAGAACCTTTTCTATGGAGAGTGTACAGACTCCAAGTGGGATTGTTTTTAGCTAGATTCACGAATTTTATTTTTGTTTCGAATGAAATGAAATCATACATCTTCGGCTTCTTAACTGGCCTATATCGTTCGTAAATTGTGAATCAACTTCAACCTCGTGAAACTGATTTTGATAAACATTGTTTGGTTTTTATTACATTTAATGGGAAACTTCTCGTGCGATTTTCTCGACAATGCTTGAGTTGTGCATTTTATTGCTCACACATTCTATTATCCTATGGGACTACTACAATGTGCAAAATTTCAAAAAAATCAGTGACCCGAATGTCTGAACCTCCCCTTGTAAGACCCAAAAAAATATATTCATAAAACAAAAGGAAAAAGTATACAGCCTATATAACAGTTAATAATAATATCTTCTTACCACTGCTCATTAAAAATGAGAACGTTGTTTCTTTTGTAACAATATCAATTTCATTTTCTGAACTTTTTCTGCATTTAAAATTTATGTATCTTCTGTTGTCTTTACAAGCCACTACAAAACAATTGTTCCTTAACACATACTCAAAAAAATTTATGAATAAAAAAGTTTTTTTTTTATTTCACATTTCTTTCTTGAAGATTAAAAACATATTTTATTTAAGAACTGAAAGTTTGGAACACAAAATATTCAATGATCGACAATTAACTCAATTACAAAATTAATTCAATTTCAAATCAAAATCGAAAATAGACTGCATATCATCCTCTCATGGCAAACTAACAAAATTACATTTATAACTAATTTTCATAAAGTATTTCCCAATGATTGCATTTTATGTGTATATTGTGTGTACAAAAATTAATGAAAATATTTTGTGTTGTAGAGGAGTAAATGTAATTTTCTAAATGTGTTACGTAAAAACCATGTTGTAGACCTATCGTATTACATGAGGGTTTCCACAATTTTCAAATTGTGTTAGAGCAGGTGTGTCAAACTCATTTTAAGGGCCATTTAATGAGCCTGTAAGATTGTCGCGGGCCATATCATATTTAAAATTTTTTTAAAATGTGATGTGGCCCACAACAGTCTTACAAATTTTAGAGTAAGAATTCAGAAATATAGAGAGGATAATTAAAAATATTTGCTTAATCAAATGAAAATATTACAAAAATATATAATTACTACAAAATTGCTTTTAATTATACATACTTTTAATTATACATAGTTTTAATTTAATTCTTCGCTATCAATCCAATTTTCTATTAAGCATTAAAAATCACATTTTCTGTACAAAACCAAAAGCTTTGCATTAAAATTTTAAAAATTCAAATATCCATAACTACTTACATTTTTTAAATAAGTTAATAACACAACAAATAAATCTTTAGCAAGCCCGTTAGCATGTCCTTTATACACTCCTTCAAAGAAGGATTGTTTGGAACTTCATTATTGTATTTGCCCATCCAAAAAAACACAGGTTCTCATTTGTGGCTTTTGTGTGAAATTTCTTTCCAAAAAACAAAACGCATGTAGTTCTTGCAGGAAAGCACTTAGTTTGTATCAGCGATCTGAAAAATCACTGTCATCTTACGTATACGTCGATAAGGCCAATCGAAAAATCTCATGCAATTACATTCATTAAAATCAAACTAGTGTATAATAATTTGACATAGCTACAAAGCGAGAGTTCCTATTATCTCATAAAATATCGTTCTCATTTTCATTTTAGTTGAGAGCGTTGGTGGCCACAAAAAATCACATCGAGGGCCGCCAGTTTGACACCCCTGTGTTAGAGTGACATCGTGTTAGAGGCAGGATACCTGTATAGCAGGAGAGTTTTTGGAGTATATGGATATATGTATTTATAACCCTTTTGCTGATTCATTTTTTTACATCAATTTTATTTTTCTTGTTTGTTTTTTAAAAAACTGATATTTTTGTTAATTTTTGTGCACCTCCTTGCAATAGACTCGCACCACCTAGTGAGACTCACCCCACAGTTTGGAAAGCACTGCACAACGTTATTCCACTCTTGACTGCTATATAGACTCATGGAAATTTCACATTCTCTTATTTCTAATTTCTGGACATCTTAGCATAATTGGATAACTAAGAGTCCAAAACATTCTTGGAACCTACAATTTTCATAGAAAGAAGAGGATCCAAAACAGGACAAGTAGATATATATATCTATGAAATATTTTTGATAGTGTAATTAAGTGGTATTGGATTTCTAAGTAGTATTTGATTATATGAAAATGATATAAAATTTTGAAAAAAAGATTTTTTTTCTTTATCTTGTAGAAGACACTCAATTAAATTATAACAACATTCAGATGATTGCTTATTAAACAAAACAAAATTAAATTTAATAGTTCAAGGTAAATGAGCCCAGCAGACTTATGAGGGGGGCCAAAAAATTCTTATTTTCATCATGTTACAGATCTCTTCCTTTTCTACATATCCACCTCCTAGGTTAACACACTACTTACATCAGTGGAACAGTTGTTTAATCCTATCTTTGTAGAAATCTGCAGATTTGGAGGCAAACCAGCTTTCCACAGCAATAATGACGTCTTCATCATCAAAGAAATTTATTCCCTGTAAATGTTTTTTTATTTGAAAACAGGAAGAAGTTTGAAATGCTAGTTCAGAATGGGGGATATATATATGGGGGATGGGGGCAAGGTTTTATATCCATATTTGTGCAGAAAAAGGACTGTTTCTCAGCTTAGTGTGCAGATGCATTGTTAGTTAGCAGCAAACCATGTCTGTTTTCCTTGATATTGTCCCATAACTTTTGTAGCAAGTTCCTGTAGTAGCCCCTGCTGTTGTCAACTTTTTTGTAAATAATGTGTCAATATGATACCTATGCAGTCACAAAATAAAGACAACATGTTCTTGCTAGTTGATTATTGCACCTTTTAGGTGTGGGTGATGAGGCATGTTTCCATGTTTTGCTCATTTCCTTAATCTCGTGGTCATATTGGTAAATCCATGCTTTCATCCATGGTCAGTAATCACTGTAAAATGTCATCCTCATTTTGGTGGTATGAGTCCTAAAAGCTTTGTGTATATTCCATATGTTGCAGTTTTTGGAAAGATGTCAGCAACTTGGGAATCCATCATGCAGCCATTTTACTCATGTATAATATGTCATACAAGATGTTGTAGATTTGACTCCTACTAATGTTCATCTTCCTAGCTTCAAAATTAACTGTCATACAACATTCTTCAAACACTAGCTAATCAACTTTTGCCATCAAACTTTTTTTTGTGGCTATTGATAGATAGCTTTCTCTTGGGTCATCCTGTAAGCTGATGTTACCATATTTGAATTCCTGTTTCCATTGTTTCACAGTCTCATTTGATAGACATTTCTCACTGTACACAGCTGACATCTCTTTGTGGATATTTGTTCAGTTTTCCCTTGAAGATGAAGGAACTATATCATAGTTTTCTACTCAATTTTGACCAGCATAACATCATTTTCAACTATCATACTTCTAAGTATACTTGAGAATCGCATTGGAAGTCAGTATTGAGTCTGTGGGAGCAGCAGTATATTCCATATGTTGCTGTTTTTGGAAAGATGTCAGCAACTTGGGAATCCATCATGCAGCCATTTTACTCATTCGACTTCAAATTTTGTGACTGTATTAATATGCATGGAACAGTCAATTTCAATGTAAAAGGTAACAGCATCAGTAAGAATGGTGTTTATTTTTATGTAATCGTGCCTCTGGGTTTTCAGTTTTCATTTTCAAGTAAGCATTCAATGCAATTTGGTTTGTTTGATGGCTAATCATGCAGCCTTTTGAGAAAAACTTAAAATTACAACTCCACTAATTTAGAACACAGAATTGACTGGAATGTACAGAACATCATTGCACATCTGATCATCATATATATCAATGGTGGCCAAATTGCAGCTTGAGAGTTACATGCGGCTCTTTGCTACCTTCAGTGTGGTTCCACATTATGAAAGTCAATAGTTAATTAGGAGCAAATACCTATTTAATTTTTAACAATAATATATTTGTAATTTGTTTATTTATTGTAAAATGTAGTATGCATGTAAATAAATAACTGTGTGTAAAATATATAATAAATAATTTTGAAATCATTGTTAAGATTAACCAAAAAACTGATGTTGCTCTCATTGACCCAAAAAGAAACTGATTGCAGCTCTCAAGTATTTGAGATTCTCCTATATGGCTCTTAATGACATGAAGCTTGGCACCCCTGGTATATATTATAGACAAGCAGATAATTTACTACATGTTAAAATCATGTCAATGTCATAATTTTATTTAAAGTTTATAGCTTATTTGTCAAAATTGTCACTATTTTGTGGCAATTTACTGTAACATTGTGAATAATTTTGTGAACTATATCATTGGCATAATGATATAAATGAACTTTGGTTCTCTCATAGACACAATACTGACTTCCAATGCTGTTATCAAGTATAGTTAAACAAGACCTGTCAAAACAAAAAAAAATGCATGCTTATTACCAAGACAGTTATCTATCATTGTTTACAATTACAGATCTATAGCACACACACAACATGGTGAAGATAAGAACTTTTTGGCCTCTCCTCATATATGATTTTAACTGTTCATTTGAAAGCAGTAATTTTTGACAGGATAATGCATATCTGCACTTTGATTTATTTATATTAAGTTAGATAATAATTTTTATTTAATTTTTATGATTTCTTTAATTCTAACATGGTGAAATCTAATCTTAAAATTAAAAGTAAACAATAAGCACACACAAGCAATAAGATTGTATTATAATAGTAAAATCATACTGAGTTTGTTTATTTAAAATCTAAATAAAATTGTTTACTTTTACTTGTTAGATTTTAAATAAAAGAACTTGTATTTTAATCTTTAAATGATTCTACTTATCTCTTTTTCTTTTAATATTTTTTACTTGTACAAGAGGTTCCCACTTTATGATGGAGTTACATTCAAAAATTTTGGTTATAGTTTGAATCCATTATAACTCTGTACACAATTTTCAATAGGCACAGTACTATAAATGGAGATTACATTCTTTAACAACCAGAACCAATATTCAGTATGCTTTTAAAAGTAAAAGCTTATAGTAATATTGAATAAACACTGTTTAGTCTTTAAAATGAGGAAATTGTGTATTTTGTGCCTATTAGAACTTTATCCACCATCTCCATGTGTAGTGAAATCTATTTAGATCATCTTCATTCAAGACTGTACCTCCAATTTCTCACCAAAAATAATAAATGTCTCAGCTGTTAATCCTTGTCTTATGCTTTGAATTGGTTAAATAATCCTAGTTTCATTCTAAAGCATATCTACTTTACATTGATTGGCTCTGTTTGATATGGAATACTAATACACTGCCTATAGAATACAAGTTAAAAAACATAGTACACAAGTGCTGATTATATGTTTTGATATGGAATCATCAGAGCTTTATTATTGATGACTCTGATGTGTTCATTTATTCTAATTCAAAAAATTTCTTGAATTATATTCATTTATTGCTCCTTCTGAATTGTGTCATGATTGAATAGATCAGTCTTATAAATATCTGTTTTCCTTTTCAGGGTGTATTGTTTCTAATTCTATTAAAATCTGTGTTCCTTCTGGAAAAGGCAATATTATATCTAGTTTTTTCTCAATTAATTAAAAAAAATTGGATATAATATTGGATATTCCATATAGCTTCAGCAATGTGGCTGGGTACAGAAAAGTGTATCTGGCCACATTGCTGAAGCTATATGGATTAATGAAATATCTAACAGAATCATCTGATCAATAAAACCTTTCCTTACCACATTGCTGAAGCTATATGGATTAATGAAATATCTAACAGAATCATCTGATCAATAAATATTTAACTTTAATATTTATTAAAAAACAATTAACACGCAGTAAGAAGCAAAGCATGAAACTGGAAGACGTGTTAACAGTGGTAGGCGATATTACCGTCCCGCCGTTTCTAGAAGAAATTGTTAGGAAAGGACCTTCGTACGGTGTAAAGAATGTTGGAAGGTTACAAGAAATTCTACCACAATTTGAAAAACTGTTAACTAATATCCGCAGGGGTGGGCAGCCTGTGGAAGGGCTTGTTTCACCCCGCCACTTAGTACTCTTACTGAGTGGAAAGTGGCGTCATCTGTTGACAAAAGAAAAACTAGTGTGCCGCGGCACAGCGGTTGAGAACCACTGGTCTAGAAACATAGGTCAGGAAATCATCTTTAAGAAACTAAAAACTAATGAACTGTTGCACGTCCATTTTTAATTAATTAAATAATTTATTTCCATTACAATATGTTAATTATCATTTACTTAAATATATTTTTATATGGTTATAATTTTATTAATTTTAATAATGATATTGTCGGATTTGAAATGATTGTGATAAAAAAAATAACGATTAACAATTGAGCTAACAATCACGTGATGCGAGACGAGTTGTTTTGCAGAACTATTTTTGTCGGAAAATTCTCTTTTAACAAATATTTGTAAAACTTGAAAAACATAATTTTTGTTCCTTGTCAGAAACTTCTTTAACTAAATTAACTGTACAGATTGAATGTAATAACTTCATTTGTATGGTAAAGCTAATGAAATTAACCGGGAAAACTTTATTATTTTTGAATGACTTTTTGATCAGGAGAGGGAAATGGAATGCAGACTTGTCAGTTAGACTCATAAAATATTACCTGAGAGAGAAACAAACCGAGGGATCCAGTGACTCGAGGTCATGGGTCCTGATTAAAGTAAACTAGCATAATTTTAATTTGACAGTTTTCTACACTAATGAAATTCAAGATATAGAATTTCCTTTGTCGAATGAAGAGTTTAGTTTCGTTTTGAACCTTCTGTTCAGTTTGGCATGATTGGAAAATTTAAAGAAAAAAGGAGGAATAAAAAAGGAAAGAATTTTTAACAGTTTGCAGAGAGTTTTGCTCTGGCTCGGGTTGTAGCTAGCTTGGCTGTAGTTCAGCTCATCCCTTCTTCACTTCTCCTCTTCAACTATGTCCGTTGTCGAATGAATGTCATCGTCTTTGTGTTCGTCAGTATTTTTGTCTTCAGTTCAAGAAACTACAGAAAATATTATTTGGAAAAGAAACTAAAAAAATATGAAGAAAAGAAGAAAAAAGATTCTCTCTCATGGATATGTTCATGGGTCTGTCTCTCGCATTAAACTACAATAAAGCCCCGTTAAGGTTAGGATTAGGTTTTAACTTTGTATTTTCGTTAGTTTTATTCTGTTCTATTTGTCTTTGATTCATGTTATGTTTCTATTTGATTTCTTATATTTGTATTATTATTATTATTATTATATTAAATATATTATCTAGTTATAAATAGTTTAGTTGTCAATTGTTTCTGCATTTCTCCCTTCATTTCTGGACCCCTGACGCGTCGCTTACCCATATGGCTCACAGTTTTTCGGCTAGACTCCAGACATGCGCTCATCTAAATATTCTTCACCGTGCTGGAGCAACACGGTCTAAACTCTCCTGGTGTCAGACCTGACGTTCAACATTATAGAAGAGCGCACACTCAATTTTTCGACACTCGGATACCACAATTTGGTGTCAGGAATTTTGTGTCGAAACACGAAAAATTACGTCAAAAAGACTCCCCACGGACACAACACATAATAACAGGCATAATCAATGGATTAATCACTTTTACCTGTGTTCTAGTTACATCGAAATGGATTAAATTCCATAAGTTACTTACTATTTCAAAGAAATTAAATACTATTTCGTTTAACAGTATTTATTTATGATATTCCATGGTTTGCGATTTATAAATTTGCTTATGAGTATGTTGTGTAATTTTTATCGTTGTCATAGTAATGGTTGAGGAAATTGAACCATGTGCTCAAATGAACCTACAGTATCTCGTTGCGCAAACGAGCTCTGCCATATCTCGATCAAAGGTGTTTGAGTGTCATAAGCATTTTAAGAAAGGCAGAACATCATTAGAGGATGACCCCCGGCATGGAAGACCGTCGACATCCCTTACAGATGAATCAAAGCGGAAAATTATCGAGTTGTTTGACAAAAATCGTCGAATAACCTTGAGAGAGTTATCGGAAGACGTAAGATGCAAAAGGCCTGAATTGTGGCAAAGTGGTGTGTGATTTCTCCACCACGATAATGCTCCACCACATACGGAGCTTCTGATTCAGGAATGGCTCGCCTGAAATTCCCTTCCAGTCATTCCATAACCCCCTTATTCATCCGATCTTTCACCGGCTGACTTCTTTCTCTTCCCACGCATAACGAAAGTGTTGAGAAAAGACGTTTTGATACTATAGGAGAAATTAAAGTGAATTCGCAGACTGTACTCAATTCACTTCCACCGGAAGCTTATGTGGCTGCCTTCAAGGACTGGAAAAATTGGTTTGTGCGTTGAATACATGCAGAAGGGGTATATTTTGAAGGAGATCCTATTTAAATTAAGTATTATTTAAAAATAAAGTTTGTATGATGATAGTCCCGGTATTTTTTGATCACACCTTGTAGAAAACTAGAGATTGATAGAGAGTAATTCAATTTAAGAAAAACGTGTAATTAAAAGCAATTATGTAGCAATTATATATTTTTGTACTAAATTCACTTAATTACACAATTTTTTAAATTATCCTATTCATATAAATGTATCCCTTTTCAAAATTTAATTTAAAAAAAAATGTAAATGTGACGTGGCCCTCGGTAATCTTCCAAGTTCATAAAATAACCCTCAAATTAAAATGAGTTTGACACACCTGATCTAATGAAAAATTGTTTGCTTTTCCTCTTTCGTTCAGCAAGCAACTGTCGATAGCAAGACATCGCATCCATGACACTTCATCTTGCCTTTGAACTTCTATCAAAATTTGGATCATTCTGTATAAACTGATCCATAATTACATGATTTGCTTTCAATCACTGCTAATTACCTTATTCTAACTTTTAAATATAAGTAAATCAAAGCACTAACAGCAGTATAGGAAAAACTTTCATTCAGAAATTGAACTAACGTTTTCGGCACTTCACACCAAAAACGTTACACTTATATTTAAAAGTGATCCATAATTTCTGTAATAGTGGCTAAACTTTAACTGTAAAATAATATTAATGAATGATCATAAATACGACTTGTGACCACAGCAGACTTTCGTATGTACTGCACTGAACTGATATCAAATGCATTGCAAGACAACATAGGAGTATGTATCAAAGCAACAAATTAGTATGATTTTGGATTTATGTTGAGTATAACAGTTTGAAAAACCACACCAAAAAATGAATAAATAAAAAATATAGAATTTGAAAAATCAGCATTATATTGAAATAGCATTAAGCAGAGTCTACTGTATTATAAAACAATTATCATAAAAATTGTGGTCTATATAAAATACAGTAGAAGCCACTTATTAGAATCACTTTGGGACCAATCTATTTTGATAACAATAACCGATTGATAACATTAAGCAGTACATATCAAACCAAATAATTTTTGATTTTTTTTTTATTATATAGTATATACCAGGTGTACTTTGCTGTTATATACAGTGTAATCTCAATTTATTGTTTTTGTCTGGACTCCCGAAAAAACTATGGATACGAGAAAATGATATATGCAGGGATGTAAAATAATAAAAAAAAAAATGAAAATTAGATTAAAAGATAATGCTAATAATAATAATAATAACAATAATAATAATACAAACTCTATAACTGATGGATGAACACTTATTGAATTTTACTGTATATTATGTAATCAACTAAGCGAAAAAGTGAAGTGAAATGATTTACGTTTAAGCTGTTGCCAATTCCAGTTTATGGAAAATCACAAAGAACTAGTGCAATAGTTAAAAAAAAATTATATCAAAATAATTTTTAATTTTTTTCAATAAAGGGAATTATAAAGTCGCTAAATTTCTATATCAGCAATTTTAAACTATATATTTCGTCATCAAAAAAAAGAACTAAATCTCTATATCTGCAATTTTAAACTATATATTTCAACATCAAAAAAAATATTAAAAATCGCCAGATCTGGCAACAGTAAGGCTGCACCATTCTTAAAGGCAAGACATGCAGTGAAATCACCTATAGGCGCCGTGAAGTTTTGAAAAGCACTCATATTTGTCTGTATGAATTTTATTAAATCAAAAAGTTATATCGTTCTAATAATTAATTAAAACGTACACAAATCATATCCTTGCATTTAAGTCGAATCTGCATTATTTAAAATGGAGGACAAGTGTTTAACTTCGGATTTTCTTGTTTTTTGCCTAAATTTCAGTGAAAACAAAGTAATAAATGAATAATTAATAAATAATATTGTTATTTTAATAGATTTAACCAATATTTTAGTATTATCTACGCTATTTTTTTAGTTTTAAATGCGGGATTTTATAGCCGATTCTGATGTCAATAACCGAAATTTTGATTACTATAAGTGGAGTCCATTTTAATATGGATGATTCGGGACCATAAATTTTTGATAACAATAAATGCTTGATAACAATATCCACGATTACAATAAGCGACTTCTACTGTACTATTCAATGTTTATTCCAGCAATATTTATCTTTGAAAAATTTTACATTGTCAACCAATCTAATTTTTTTATAATTTTAAACTTTCAAGTTATATTAAATACAAGTACTATATGGGGTCTGGAAAATTTGCCCCCTACATTTCGCCCCGAGCACGTTTCACCCGTGAAAGGGTTGATTTGGATTCAGTATCAAGGCAGACTGATCTAGTATACAGACAATTCCAAAACCACTACTAGTGTAGGAACAGGGATTTATTGAAGGGAATGAGAATGCCATATTCTTTTTCCCTCAGACAGTTTGTTTTGTTTATATAAGATATTTGTTTTCTTAAATTAAAAAAAAATGTATATTTAGAACAAGTATAAAAATTCATTTTATTTTATGAAAAATAAATAAAGTATTTATTTTTGTCATTTTTAATATTTGTTCATAATTTTTATGGAAAAAACAGCTTCCCTATCAGCAAATGTCACCGCACGCCACTGTACACCATGGTTATGAGATCCATTATTTTCTATGCTGCTACTATTTGGGAATAATCATTTTGTTAAAGACTTGCAGGTCTGAAAATTCAAAGATGGCCTGTCTGAGCATCACAAGAGCTATGAAGACTGCTCCTATAGCTACTTTTGAAGTCCTTTTGGGCATTTCCCCTTTCCATTTGCATGTTGAGGCTAATGCCCTGGAGAGTTATTAAAGATTCTGTTATATTGGCGAAGGATTTTTGGATCCACAAAGTAGAGCATTTATCTTTTGAATAGCAAGACACATAATCACATTCTTGAAATGATTAAGGATCACATGGCACCCAGATTTAGCTTCTTCAGACTCTTTACTGTTGGTTTTCGGCAAGGATGGGTGAAAGGGTTGATTTGGATTCAGTATCAAGGCAGACTGATCTAGTATACAGACAATTCCGAAACCACTACTAGTGTAGGAACAGGGATTTATTATTCATAATAATTTAATGAATAAAATGTATTTAATATTGAATAAATTCAAAGCCTTCAGAAACAACTGCCAGTTAATATACATTATACTGCTCAACAAATTTAAATTTTTTTTTCTGTTCTTTAGATGAAATAGGGTGATTTTAACTAATTTTGGGATGCTAAATTCAAATCTGCAATCAGAATTGCTTCAGTACATTCGGTTTTCATGGAACGCTAAACACAAATTTTTACTTTTACCATTTTAATGATATACAAAAAGTATTGGTGTTACATGAATAGAAAAATAATTAATTAGTATTTACATTATAAAAACACTTTAAAAATGTTGCTTTTAGCTTTTTTCATTTGTACTCCATTTCTTCAGCATCTCTAACTATATTTCAGCAGTAATCTGTAAGCATTGTGACATTCCATCTTTCAGCATATCCCTGTTCCATAGTGACTATATCCTGATACCAGGTTAGGTGCAGTTAGCCATGATTATTCATGGCTAACTGCATCTAAATTCTGCAGGAAAAAGTCCAGATGTGAACTGAGAAAATGTAGTTTCAATGACATATTGCATTTCATGTTTTCATAGACCTTGAACAGTAATCATATTAACAACAAACAATATTAAATGAGTTAATAATTAAATTTTAATATTTAATTAATTATTAACTCAGTAGATGGTGGCACCATAGCTTTGAGTCAAAAAATAATCATTGTAAAAATGTAATTTAAACTTCATCCGCCAGGGGAAGTTTGGCTAGTTTGTTTGGTTAATTCGACCTTGAACAGTTCATTTACAAGTTCTCTATATTTTTGGACTTTGTTTCCAAGAAAATTGTTTCAAACTAATTTGAATGCATTCTATGTTCTTTTCTCTGTATCATTCAATTTATTTTCAAATTCTGTGTCTTTAAGCATAAATTTTATTTGTGATTAAAAACACTCTGGGGTGTGGGGTGATTAATTTTTATCTCACTCAACCTAGGGAAGTTTTTCAAATAAGCCATCACTTCTCCATCCTTAGTTAGACCAGTCATAAAGATTTTCATTAATCCAAGCTTTATGTGTAAAGGTGGAAAGTAAATCTTGGGCAATTTATTACTGGTTCACAAGAAATACATTTCTGACCTGGAACAAATTTTCTTCTTTAAGGCAAGTCTGTTCAAATATAATAGCTTGCTTTGTCATGATTAGCACATTCATGTAAAAAAACAGTAAAATTCAATATAACCTTGGTGCATATCTAGAAGAAGCCTATCACTTTAAAATTTCCACATATACACCATATGCTTGCTATATAAGCATAAGTCTGAAAAGAGTCCTTTGAGCAAATGTACAAATTGCTCAACAATTTGTGCATTTGCTCAAAGGACTCCTTTAAGTGTACAGAATGGGGACTGAAGGATAGGTGTTTTCATTATATAACAGAACTACTACCTTTAAACTTAACTTTGAGAAATCAATGAATAAACATCAATCTGTTGGATTGTGGGTCTGTCCTAAAACTAAAAATAAATCCTCCACATTACTACAATAAACTATATTATCCCAAGATGAAAAAATTTTTTCAAATTCTGCTTGCCTGTGTCTAAATGATGTTACTTTTACATTTTTATTCAAAAGATTCCAATCTTGTAACTGAGACCTAATAATTCTATTTGCACTTTTGTGAGATTAAGGGCCCTTACTAAATCATTCAGTCTGTGTTTGAGTGATGAGATGTGGTATAGATTTTTAATGACATTAAAAATCAGTATTGATTTTGATTTTGTGTTTTTAATGACTTAAAAGCACAAAATCAATACTGTTTTCATCAGCTCCTTATTTATTGTTGGGTTAGCCATCTGCATCATCATTATCATTGAGTGTCCAGATTGTTGGTGGGTAGGAATTGGAAATTTATCATCATGTAGTACTGGTCTTAAAGCAGAGTCTAAATTTGGATAGTTAATTTTATGTTTTGATTTGGAAGAAAAGCCTTGCACATTTGTAAGACAAAAATAATAAGTCTGTAACATAATCTTTCTGTTCCCTCCATATCATGGAAACTGCAAATGGTATTGATGTTCTTGTTTCTTGTAGCCAATTTCTTGAACATGTGCTGCAACTTATTTTAGGAACTTAAGACTTATCTTGATCTCCCATTTTGTAGTCAAAATACAGTTCATAGGTTTTCTTCACAATAAGTGTGAGGTTCTATTTTTGTGATTTCAATGTTAATTCACTACAAACATAACAAAACATATTACAACTATTTACACATTCTCTACATATTTTTGAAGCTATATTTATTCAAAAATTACAATTAAATAAATTCACAAACAAAAATAAGAGTAATACTTATTTTAACAACACTAATGTTATTATTGTTAATAAGAAAGCTAATTCTAGAAATTTCTATTGCTTCTATAGGTTTCTAACATAAGTGTTACCATCTAATAGCAGTTCACAATATTACATTTGATTTTTTTAGATTGACAAATTTAAGAATTTATGAAAAAAAATCATTTTTCTACTGAAAAAAATGCCAATAAAACTGAAAAACTTCAATTAAAAATACATTAAAAAATCAGTTTTCATTAAGAGGATAAAATGTGTGTTGAACAGTGTTATTACATTGATTCAGTTGCTATTAAAATATAGTAGGCCTATTAAATGTAACAGATAATAGATACTACACTTAGCTATAGT
Organism: Olivierus martensii; assembly: GCA_000484575.1. Classification (NCBI taxonomy): domain Eukaryota; kingdom Metazoa; phylum Arthropoda; class Arachnida; order Scorpiones; family Buthidae; genus Olivierus; species Olivierus martensii. The sequence continues at coordinate 9,013 of AYEL01085342.1, read as the reverse complement.
GATGATATACTCAAATGAAAAGAAAGTCTATAACTCAATAATTACAAACAAACAATCTTATAACAGCTTCCAACATCCAATAAATTATTTATTTACATAACAGAAATAAAAAAAAAATCATGTATAATTACATAAAATAAAGCTTACTACCAGGAAATAATTCTATTTATTACTAAAAATGTTTTTGACCTTATTCTTAGGTCAGCATCAGTTTCAGAACAGAATATTGTGCATATATTCTAATGCATTGAATTTGAATTTTAAAAAAGCAATGTTCTATATTATAAAATAAATTATATTATAACAAATTTGAAATATTAATTAATAAATAACAAAATATATATATTGTAGTAGTACATCATAAAATTAAAGTTGCAACATTAAGCTTATATTTAAAACTATTATTCAGATTAATAATTACTGTCAAAAATTATACTGCAAACTATAGTATACCTGGTTTAAAGATAAGATATAAGATTTCTATGTAACTAATAAATGGTATTTTAAAGAATTAATTTATGACACATAATATAAGGCAATCAATAAAGTTTTGTTGTATTTTTACCTGGTTGAACTACACATACTCCCCATAGTGTTTGTTCAGAGGTGAGACAGATAAAAGGAAGATAACATACTAGTGAGTGTTTCTTATTGTACCAGGCTTGTAGTGGTCACCACAGTTAAATAGGGACATCAGTGAGAGCAGGTCAAACAACGGGAACTCCAAACAATGTCATATAAGCCTGTATGTTGTAAGAGTTTAAACTAGGAATAAATGCTAGTGCACTAGGAAGAAAAATATGCCAAGCATTCAGCAGGGGTGTGGTAAATGAGTGGACAGTGTAATGATGATTTAAGAAATTTAAGGATAGCAATGAATCTCTCCAGAATGCATCACATACAGGACATCCATAAACCATAAACAACAAGGTATTCAAGGTGGCTATTAAGGCCAATATGGCCAAGCATGAGAAGTATTGGAAAAAGTATTCAATTACAATGCAAAAACCACTTGACAACACCTCCATCTGCTTGGGAAATGATATAAAGTGGAATGATGGGTTCCACGAGTTGACTGTGGCTTAAAGCAACACAAGAAATGCCAATGTTTCTTTACTATCTCATCAAAGGAAGAATCTGTTTCTGGATAGAATGCTGATTTGTAATGAGAGGCAGGTTCTTTGATACTCCACATCACCTCTATCATTGGTTAACACTACATGAACCCCCTCTCAAACAACAAAAACCTCCACTGCATCAACAGATTATGCTCTGTGCTTGATGGACTATTCGGGATATCATGCATCACAAACTGCAGCCACCTGGCCAGGCAATCAATGCAACTGTGTACTCATAGTAATTGAAATGTGTGCATGAAAAACTGAAAATTGTGAATCCAGCACTTGTGAATTGCAGAAATGTCATTCTGATACAAGACAATACAAAGCCACATGTTGCTAAAGTCACCCTTGACACTATTATACAGTTTAATTGGAAAACACTAATTCATCCACCATATTCCCAACACTGCATCTATGGATTACAATTCGTTTCATTCATTAAATAATCATCCGTGAGGATAACTGTTCCAAATCCTCAACAAGGTGAAACATGTGCAGAATTACTTCTTTGGTTCACATTCTGCTGAGTTCTACCACTATGGGATCCATAGTCTGCACAAGCATTGGAGAGACAGGTCATTGCTGCTGATGGGGGACTATTTCTAATTTTCCAAGTACATCTTACTTCATGTTATTGCATTTCTCTTTGTAGGATCAAAATCTGACATAACTTTGTTGATTGCCTTATAATACAATATAATTGCATTATGCAGTGGGCCCACTATACTAGCCACACCCCTATTTATGTTATAGTCAAATGTGCATGATCCATTCCCATGCTCATGATAATTAGAATGATTCATGTAGGTTAATTACTTCAGTTCATCTTGAACTTTCTAGCATTTGTAACACCTCAGTCATGTTCCCCTATATCTAAATCTATATCTATTATCCTTCTTAATTAACTTAGTCTCTTACTATTTTATGTCTAAATTATTTGTAATAGCTTTTATTGTAAGTGCTATATCTAAATTTCTGTGTTGTATATCCTTTATATGTTCTGTCAATCTTGTACTTAAATTCCCTGATATGTAACCCATATACATTTCTTATTGTTGTAGCATATGACAGTACAAAGGTATTTGGTATACTCCATGTTTTCTTAATCTCAGTACAGGTGATCTTCAATTTATTACAACTTGTACTTACAACGACGAAAAATTGTTATTAAAAATTCTCTAATTCAAATTTTCTTTTCTGCCTGTATATGCATACATATATCACATTGCTTTTGTATATTGACCATCACAGCATTGCCATTAGTTTGAAAGCAAAGTCTTTCAATAATAAACAATAGCTACTAATATGATTCACTCACTTCTAACTTATCATAGCCTTTGGCACATTAGTGGCTAATCAGCAGTCAAAATGTTCATTTCTCTCATTGCAATTTTTATATCTTGTCCTAACTCTGTCATGTCTGGTAAAAGAATTAATATTACTGATGAAAATTCCAACGTAAAAAAGAAGGCGAGCAAAAGCTTTAAATTTAATCATTTTAAGTTAAATAGAAGCCTAATTTTTGAAAATATTAAAACAGAAATCAAACAAATCAAGAATTAAAAAGTCCTCGACTTACGTCAGAATCAACTTACAATGGAAACATTGGAACAGAACCCCATCATAAGTCAATGACTACTTGTATTGGAGGATGATCATTTTTGAGCAGTTAGAGTATGGAATTATTCCTCTTAAATCCGATCTTATTTGATATTTCCTTTTTCTTCCTATGTCAGTGGATAGGTATGCAGTATTGTCATACTGTTGAATATGTCATAATTCATGCCATCATTATCATGATTTCTTAATTTATGAAAATTTAAGTTTCTTTCTATTTTATGTAATAACTTCAACATTTTTGTCATACTGTTCCAATATGAAGAATAGAGACAATTAAATAAATCATATTTTAGAATAGAGAATCAAAAATGGATTTGATTCATTTTGCTATTAAGATTCGAAATACGCTGCTCCATATTTAAACAAATATTGAAAATGAGTACAAAAAAGCAAGATAATCAATAAATAAAGACTTCAGATTTTTCTTTTTAATTTAAAATAAATTTATTGTAGTGCTTTTGACCCTCTGGAACATGTAAAGTTAGTTGAGATTTAAAATACCATTTGGAAAACTGATAGACAACATGTGTTCTTTGGATGGGTGCACCTAATGTTCTGACTTAGTCAACATTGACAGAAAAATAGGTTGACAGAAAATTACAAAAAATACAAAAATGGAATAACTTATTAAAACAATTAGAGAATTTTAAAAATCAGGCATGTGATAAAGTGCAAAAGACAATCTAAATGACTTCTTACCTTTGTCATATTTTTGTTTATTGTTTCTAATCTATCATAAATGGTTGAATGTTTTTTGTTGTGATTTTGGCATTAATCCTTTTGGCCATGTTTCTTATAATGTTGAGATTTAAAATACCATTTGGAAAACTGATAGACAACATGTGTTCTTTGGATGGGTGCACCTAATGTTCTGACTTAGTCAACATTGACAGAAAAATAGGTTGACAGAAAATTACAAAAAATACAAAAATGGAATAACTTATTAAAACAATTAGAGAATTTTAAAAATCAGGCATGTGATAAAGTGCAAAAGACAATCTAAATTTTTATTTACAGGATATTTTGCTTTTAAAAGCAAAATATCCTGTAAATAAAAAGTTTTGAGTTAAGGTATAGATTTTGGTCTACTCATTTGTGCTAATAGGATTTCTTCTTATATGTTGCTTTTCTATAGGTTGAGGTCTCAGGATGATTGCCCATATACAATGCTAAACATCTAGAAAATGAATAAAAACGTTATATTATTTGTTCTTGTGTTAAATTTAGACCTGCCTTTTTACAGGTGAATTCTTCACATAGCTCCTGGGAGCAGTCTTGCTCTGTCCATGTGATGTATTTATCATCAATATAGAATAAATAGATTTTTATTGATGCTTTGAAGTGTTGTACAATGGTGTGGATTCAAAATATCTGAACAGAATTTTGGCCATGATGCCAGCCATAGGACCACCAGCCTTGCTGCTGGTAGAATTTACCTTGGAAACAGAAAAATGAATTGTAGCATTTAAGATCATAAAGATCATGCAACACAGATGGTTCTATAATAGGGTTATCAATAGTACAAAGCAGAAACCTATATAACCACAAGCAAGTTGATGGAAGTTTAATTGAAGAGTATAATTTTTCAAAGTCCAGAACTGATTGCTTGCTGGAGATGTATCTTTAATCCTATGAAGAAAGTCTTCTGAGGAGTAGGTGATGTAATCACATCAGCGGATATGATTACACCATCTGCTTCTCAGAAGACTTTCTTCATATACAATGTGGTTATTTAGGTTTCTACTTTGTATCGTTGATAGCCCTATCATAGAACCATCTGTGTTGCGTGATTTTTATGGTCTTATATGCTACAATTCATTTTTCTGTTTCCAAGGTAAATTCTATAAACAGCAGCAAGGTGTACCTATTGGTGGTCCTATGGCTGGCATAATGCCCAAAATTCTGTTCAGATATTTTGAATCCACACCATTGTACAACACTTCAAAGCATCAATAAAAATCTATTTATTCTATATTGATGATATATACATCACATGGACAGAAAATGTAACGCTTTTATTCATTTTCTAGACGTTAGCATTGTATATGGGCAATCATCCTAAAAGACCTCAATCTATAGAAAAGCAACATATAAACCAGTTTTAATATCAGCTTGGTCCTATGACTATCAATTTAAAAAAGCTGCTTTACGTTCCTTTTTCCTATAAATTTATAAAAAAGATTTATGATGAAACTAAAAGAAAGACCAATTCTAATTCTACACACATCAGTCAAGAACATTAGGTGCACCCATCCAAAGAACACGTGTTGTCTATCAGTTTTCCAAATGGTATTTTAAATCTCAGCATTATAAGAAATATGGGCAAAAGGATTAATGCCAAAATTGCAACAAAAAAATATTCAACCATTTATGATAGATTTAGAAACAATAAACAAAAATATGACAAAGGTAAGAAGTCGGGAGTCTACCACATCCCAATATATAACTACAGTCTTAGTTACCAAAAAGAATATATTGGAGTGACAGGCAGAAATTTAGAAGATCGTATTGTTGAGACAAAAAAGTCAAATGCCTAGGTAAGAATACAATTGCACTCTCCGCAAGATTCTACAAATTTGATATAGAAATAGATTGGATAAATGCTAGGATTATTAAAAACTGCAATTCCCTAAAAGAAGGACTTATTTTAGAATCTTTGATAATATCAGATAGATTGAGACATTTCAATGTAATTAATGACAATCATGACAACACTGTTCCGATCACATGGAGCATGGTCCTCAAGAACAACTGTTAAATATTACTATGTTTAAGATCCTTGTTCAAGCAATGCTTTATTTTATTCTACAATTGCTAAAGTTGTTTATAAAAAAAAAATTTTATATATTACGCACAAACTCATTATTCTTGTCTTGTGCACTTTATCATGTGCCTCATTTTTTAAATTTTCTAATTATTCTAATAAGTTATTCCATTTTTGTATTTTTTTATACTTTTCTGTCAACCTATTTTTCTGTCAATGTTGACTGTCTTTAGTCGAAAACGTTTTGATTATGATTATTAAAAGTTTTTTCTACTGCTAAATAGTGCTGTGTTTGTTTATTTTACTTTAACTGGAAAAAAGCATTTAATACCAGCTTAAACCTGTTTACAACATGCAACATTGAAAATACTAAAATTTTCAACATCTGGTCATCAATGTGATAAATTATGTATGAAGAATATGAAATGTGATTAATATAATAACATTTTGTGAAGAATCAAACCCAAATCTTTTCTTTGTATTTATTTATTTCCTATTATATTTATTTATTAAGTGTTTTAATTGAGTTAAGGATAAGGTACACTCCTGACTCAATCTTTGAAAAATAGCAGTAAGAAATGTAATGGTTTCACCTTTGATAATGCATGTCATGATATCATCCAATCTCAGAACATCATTGTTGGATAGAGATCTCAAACAATAAATCTGTATCTTTCTCGGAAATATCCGTTCTGTATTAAAATAAATGTAATCCAAATAATCTAAATTGAGATCATTTTCAACTTCGGATTCGGAACTACTGTAGTCCGCCATACTGTTTTGCTAGATAATCTGTAGAATAAATTCTTAACCCGCCCAAATTCGGCCGGTTAAGTTAGTCGGTATTTTATCCTATAGATTTGACATCATGCAACGCAACAAGCTAAATCTGCAGATTAAAGCCTGTTTTAATCTGCAGAATAAGACTCGTGCAACCGGCCCTTAATCAAGTAAAAAATTCTCTCTCTTCAATGGATCTGTAAAGTATTATAATGTTAAATATTATAATTTTAAAGATGCATGACATGATTGTTGGTAAAATTCTGAGTAGAGAAAACAAAAATTATCTGATAGGTTTATGTAAATGTGCTTATAGCATACAAGCCACTTATAGAGAGTTCCAACCTTGACTAAATTTGTAGTAGTGGAATTGAAGCAATACTTTAGGCTTAGCAATATTTGAATTGTCAATTGACCAGTTAAGTATTTTCTTGTATCATGAGTGGAGGCTTAGCAGTTTACTTAATTTATTTATTTTTTTTTTTTGTTTAATTATCAATCAAAAATCCGAGTTATTTTATTAACTTGTTTGTGCTTTATTATTGTTATAATAAAGCTTGCTAACATTTTAATTTTTAATAATAAAGTTAAAATAATAAATAGTTTTGTAAGTTTTTCCTGCAGATTAAAGCCTGTTTTAATCTGCAGAATAAGACTCGTGCAACCGGCCCTTAATCAAGTAAAAAATTCTCTCTCTTCAATGGATCTGTAAAGTATTATAATGTTAAATATTATAATTTTAAAGATGCATGACATGATTGTTGGTAAAATTCTGAGTAGAGAAAACAAAAATTATCTGATAGGTTTATGTAAATGTGCTTATAGCATACAAGCCACTTATAGAGAGTTCCAACCTTGACTAAATTTGTAGTAGTGGAATTGAAGCAATACTTTAGGCTTAGCAATATTTGAATTGTCAATTGACCAGTTAAGTATTTTCTTGTATCATGAGTGGAGGCTTAGCAGTTTACTTAATTTATTTATTTTTTTTTTTGTTTAATTATCAATCAAAAATCCGAGTTATTTTATTAACTTGTTTGTGCTTTATTATTGTTATAATAAAGCTTGCTAACATTTTAATTTTTAATAATAAAGTTAAAATAATAGAAAAACTTACAAAACTATTTTTTATTATTTAATTTATTTGTTTAGTATTTATTCTATTTATAGTTTAATATAATAACAAATTTTTGTCGTTTTGATTCTAACACATGTTCATGATTTTCTTTAACAACCATGAAGTTTGAGTTGTTTTTTTTAGATAGTGTTAGAATAACTATTATTTCAGAAATTGGTTTTTTAATATAAATCCTGGCCAAGCATACTCTGAAATTATTGACAGTCATTAACCATAGGTATTGTTAGTTTACTGAAATTAGAGAGTGCAATTTAATGAATATTAAAAAAGTAAATATTGAATTTAAAATTTACCAAATTTTCATTGTTCTTTATATTCTCAATGCACAACGTCGTCTTTCTAAGGCACGCTCACGTTCATCTTCATCAAAATACCAAACAGTAATTGCAAATCTAAATTTTAAACAATAATAATAAATTATTTCATATAATATTCTTTTTTCATATTACAGTACTTTTAATTATAAATTTTAGCTAAAATTTATAGTTTGGCAATAATGCTTAAAATTATAATGAAATGTTTTAAATATGAATATGATATATTAACTACTTAATTATTAGATATACATAAAATAATTTCTTAAAAACTTGAGAGATTATACCTTTTTTTTATTTTAGCAAATTATTATTTTTTATAGTCTTTTCACATTGAAAAAAATTATGAAAGACAGTATAACACTACATTAAAATATCATAATTTTATTTATATTTTATATATATATACACATAAAATTTAAATAATTATATAAAATAAAAAATTTATATATAAAATAAATTAAAATATAAAATTATATATATAAAATAAATAAACTATAAAAAATAATAATTTGCTAAAATAAAAAAAAAGGTATAATCTCTCAAGTTTTTAAGAAATTATTTTATGTATATCTAATAATTAAGTTTATTAATTATTAATTATTTAATTTTATTCAAATAAACATTTTCAGTACTTCTGTACCCTCTTCAGTACATCAAGAACTATTAATCAATGTATTTTATAAAGAACATTATCTATTCTATAACAAACATTTCAAATTACAAATTATGGACAATAATAGTGAAAATAAAATAAATAAATAAATCTTATTCTTCATTCTTCTAGGCCGATAGATGGTGGCACCGTAGCGTAAATTTAAAATTAATTATTAATTTGGCAGTTAATACAAAAAATAACTGCTGGGGGAAGTTTGGCTTGTTTAAAATCATTAAATAAATAAATAAGTAATAAAAAATAATAAAAAAAAAATTTTATAAATTTAAACTAAAAATAATTTACGAATCATGCATTACTATGATTACTAAAAACGATAGAATGTCGATTGTCAATGTTTGCATTTTAGCAATTCTTAAATTTTATTTAATGCTTATACAGTCAAACCTCTTTAAGCCGCCACCATCGGTTCGAAGGTCCTCTCTAGCGGTAAAGGAGGGTGGCAGTTTATGGAGGGTTTATGGTAATATATGAGAAAACATGTATAGACTAGAATGACATTGTTTCATTTAATTAAAGGTGATCAGAAATAAATTGCTGAGTAGCAGAAGGATTTTTATTTTTATATTCACAAATTAAAATCTTTTCGTGAACATCTAA